>JASANG010002614.1:0-157384 GCA_030248215.1 Enoplolaimus lenunculus
TCGTCGTCTTAATTCCAAAAGGTTCTAAGTCCAATTTTTACAAAACTGAGTTTTCAAAACATTTGATCAAACAAAACACGCTGAATTTAATGGCGCAAAGAGCTAACGCCTTAGGTCTCTAAATAAGCAAATAACAAAAGGTGCTAAATACATGCAATACACGTTTCAAAATATTTTTGATTACAGCAAGTGCTAAAGTGTAAAGATGGACTTAGCACTTTTCGTCACTTCCGTGTTAAACACTCAGTCTGATCAAAAGCTGACAAAGACTGAATATAAGACTCAAAAATTACACTAAGCCTATACCACATTTAGTGTTTAAGAGTTTGCCCCTGAAAATATCCGCATAATGCAGAAAACAAACATTTTCTTGCCAGAACAACAATAATCTAATTGAAACTACATAGCTAGTGAGTGTAAGTTCTTGATGTGATCAGAATCTCAAGTAATATAAATAATTGGCGCTGTAACGACGGTTAGTGAAGATGAACAAAACGAATGTTTCAATTTAGCATCAAAATAAAAATAAGAATTATTTTCTGTTCGGTTCTTACCCTGCTGCCTTAGAGTAAACTTTTAATGGTTTAGAAGTTTAAATATTTTATTAATGGATCAGGCTAAGTTTACTGCACAGCAAGTGCTTGAAAAGGTACTTGAAAGCGAATACAGTAATTCGGACGATGAAGGTGGTATTGAATCAGTGAACGAAACAGTATTACCAGATTCTGACGGCAGTCGTCATCATGTTGTACGGCAGCAAATCATTCACCGAAACCAGCAAAGCAAATTTAACCGCGTGCGTAATCCTGATTTTGTCAATGAGGACGAGAGGGTTCAAGACATAACAAGCAGGTCGGTGTCCGATTCAGAATCTTTAAATGATAGCGATGCAACGTATGTAATTAGCATGGGCGGTTCCGAATCAGACCTCAGTGATTCGGACCCTCCAAGTACCGATTCACGTGTAAGTGATGTTGATAACGAAGAGACAATCAATTTAGCAAGTGAACAAAAACGTAAGCGCGCACGCAAAGGACATGCAGTCCCGGAATAGTGGGCTAAAAACGACGCACGGCGGCGTAATCGGGAAGAAAGAGCGAAACCTCGCGATGCACAGGGATGCTGTCGAAATGAATGTGGCCGGATATTCTCCGAAGAGCGGCGCAAGGAGATCTGTGCGGAATATCATGCACTGGGTTACGACGGCCGGAAGACTTTTCTGTGGGCTGCTGCAAAATCAGTTCCAACAAAACGTCGCCGCCCACGTGACGGATCTAGATTAGGCCGGACGGCGACTCGGCAGTATTACATTAAATGCACCAACAGCGGCAACTGCGTTGAAGGCGAAAGCGCATGTGAAGGCCATCGCGTCTGCCTCAAATACTTTTGTTCAACGCTTGGAGTTACTAAAAAAGTCTTCGAGCTGGAGGTCACTGCGCATGGGTCAAATTTACGAAAAGATAGCAGGGGCTGGGCTAACCAAAGTCGGCAAAATGACGAAGCCGTTACTGCAATTCGGGAGCACATTAGTAAATTTCCGCTAGTACCATCTCACTACTGTCGAAGTTCGACTCGGTACCAATATCTCGAGCAGGGATTAAGCGTTGCGGAAATTTTTTCGAATGTTTGTAGAAGAACGCGAAGCGAACAGATTGCCTCAAATCAAACAGCACTATTATTATCAGGTGTTCAATTCGATGGATCCGCCGTTGAAGTTTCACTGTCCGAACAAAGATCATTGCGCTATATGCGAAGTCTTACGTTTGCCTGGCGACGGAGGCAAAGCCGCTACAGCGGAGGAGAAAACAGTAATTTTGTCGTCGAAAATGTTCACCCTTCTTAAAAAATTTTCCCTCTAGTCCAAGCCCCGACTCTGAATAACATCAATAAACATTAAAGTATATATACTTAGGGTTGTGCGATACTTTTGTTGACGTCCGGCGCCGTCCGTGACCGTCCGTCACCCGTACGGCCCGTCCGTCACCGTACGACGCCGGCCGTCAGCGTACGGTATCATACGTGCGTAATACAGACAAGTATAATACCGCACGGTGACCTACGTTGATGGACGGCGAGGTACAGGTGATGGACGGCGTCGCACTACTAGTATGGCGCCACCCACAATCAATATGTAATTAAATATGTATAAATATATTCAGAAAATATCTAGGTACTTACGGTCTAGCGGTGTGCAAAAGCATCTATACCCAGTTGTAACACTTTCGGTACCTAATGAGAATAGCCATGAAATCTAGTAAAACATTATTTTGCCTTGTTCAAAAACTATTCTATGGCTTAAAACTTTATCAACTGCTTAAAAAAATTCTATGCGAGGAAAAGTTTCCTTTCCTTCCACAAATCTTTCTACCTTCTCTTGTGCCAATTCCAAGCTGCAAACCAACAAGACGGCTTCGCTCACTAAGCGGTCTTGTAGGTTTGCGGCCGCTTACCAAATTGAAATACAGAAGAATTATTGAATAAAGCTTGATTTCTTTGAATAACATTGTCAGGTTTTACTATATATACTTAGATTATAGAGAAGTTATATGTGCGATGTGTATTGACCAACCTAAAATAGTTACACTGATTTTTAACAGCGTCATTGTTTACATAATCAAATTGTGTTCATTGTAAAGATCAGGGACGGAACGTTATCCTGTGGGACCGCAATAGAGTAAACTAATGCTTTAGACTACTTTTTGCTTAGATTGAGGCTAAGGTTTTAGGTATAAGCACACTATAACGTTTAGGCATACGCTTCGGCTTAGGAATATGCTTATACTACTGTTACAGCCCTATTCTATACATTGGCTTAAATTGTCAACTATCATATCATACATTCGATTTCTTCATATCGACCAACGTGTAACCGAACATTCGTTTTCATTTCCGGTTCAAATCGGTTTCCGTTTCCGATTCTGTAATAGAAATAACCTAAGTTCTGGTATTTTTACGTTCAAAATTAGTTATAAATCATGTATATATCTCCAAACGTTCTGTTACTGAAAGAATTACAAAATTCATTCACAATCTTGAATATATATCGAAGCATCCGCCATTTTTTTAAATTTTTGAAAGACCGTTAAATATTTGCACTCCTCAATTGTGTTGGCAGAAAAATAAAACACTTTTGAAACTATAATACTTTCATCCCGATTGTTTCGTGTTACCTGGGGAAGTACCAGCTTATCCAAAAGCGGAATGAGCCACGTACACACAAAATAAATTGTCTTAAAATTTCAAGACTCTTACTTTCTTCATTTTTCAAGATATTAATGTCTTGTATTTCAGACATTAATAGCCTTTAACAGCTCAGAAATTAGTGTCTGAAATCGTTAAAACATAAATGTCTTGTATTCAAGATATCACTATTCACCATTTAGAAGAAAACAATTACTTTCTATCAAAGAAATATTTGTCTTATATTCAAGAATTTATTTTCTGATTTTTATATATCGTCGTCTTAATTCCAAAAGGTTCTAAGTCCAATTTTTACAAAACTGAGTTTTCAAAACATTTGATCAAACAAAACACGCTGAATTTAATGGCGCAAAGAGCTAACGCCTTAGGTCTCTAAATAAGCAAATAACAAAAGGTGCTAAATACATGCAATACACGTTTCAAAATATTTTTGATTACAGCAAGTGCTAAAGTGTAAAGATGGACTTAGCACTTTTCGTCACTTCCGTGTTAAACACTCAGTCTGATCAAAAGCTGACAAAGACTGAATATAAGACTCAAAAATTACACTAAGCCTATACCACATTTAGTGTTTAAGAGTTTGCCCCTGAAAATATCCGCATAATGCAGAAAACAAACATTTTCTTGCCAGAACAACAATAATCTAATTGAAACTACATAGCTAGTGAGTGTAAGTTCTTGATGTGATCAGAATCTCAAGTAATATAAATAATTGGCGCTGTAACGACGGTTAGTGAAGATGAACAAAACGAAACTTTCAATTTAGCATCAAAATAAAAATAAGCATTATTTTCTGTTCGGTTCTTACCCTGCTGCCTTAGAGTAAACTTTTAATGGTTTAGAAGTTTAAATATTTTATTAATGGATCAGGCTAAGTTTACTGCACAGCAAGTGCTTGAAAAGGTACTTGAAAGCGAATACAGTAATTCGGACGATGAAGGTGGTATTGAATCAGTGAACGAAACAGTATTACCAGATTCTGACGGCAGTCGTCATCATGTTGTACGGCAGCAAATCATTCACCGAAACCAGCAAAGCAAATTTAACCGCGTGCGTAATCCTGATTTTGTCAATGAGGACGAGAGGGTTCAAGACATAACAAGCAGGTCGGTGTCCGATTCAGAATCTTTAAATGATAGCGATGCAACGTATGTAATTAGCATGGGCGGTTCCGAATCAGAGCTCAGTGATTCGGACCCTCCAAGTACCGATTCACGTGTAAGTGATGTTGATAACGAAGAGACAATCAATTTAGCAAGTGAACAAAAACGTAAGCGCGCACGCAAAGGACATGCAGTCCCGGAATAGTGGGCTAAAAACGACGCACGGCGGCGTAATCGGGAAGAAAGAGCGAAACCTCGCGATGCACAGGGATGCTGTCGAAATGAATGTGGCCGGATATTCTCCGAAGAGCGGCGCAAGGAGATCTGTGCGGAATATCATGCACTGGGTTACGACGGCCGGAAGACTTTTCTGTGGGCTGCTGCAAAATCAGTTCCAACAAAACGTCGCCGCCCACGTGACGGATCTAGATTAGGCCGGACGGCGACTCGGCAGTATTACATTAAATGCACCAACAGCGGCAACTGCGTTGAAGGCGAAAGCGCATGTGAAGGCCATCGCGTCTGCCTCAAATACTTTTGTTCAACGCTTGGAGTTACTAAAAAAGTCTTCGAGCTGGAGGTCACTGCGCATGGGTCAAATTTACGAAAAGATAGCAGGGGCTGGGCTAACCAAAGTCGGCAAAATGACGAAGCCGTTACTGCAATTCGGGAGCACATTAGTAAATTTCCGCTAGTACCATCTCACTACTGTCGAAGTTCGACTCGGTACCAATATCTCGAGCAGGGATTAAGCGTTGCGGAAATTTTTTCGAATGTTTGTAGAAGAACGCGAAGCGAACAGATTGCCTCAAATCAAACAGCACTATTATTATCAGGTGTTCAATTCGATGGATCCGCCGTTGAAGTTTCACTGTCCGAACAAAGATCATTGCGCTATATGCGAAGTCTTACGTTTGCCTGGCGACGGAGGCAAAGCCGCTACAGCGGAGGAGTTAGAAGAACATAAAATTCGTGTCATACAAAGTCGAGCACTCAAACAAAACTATAAAGCACAAGCGTTGCAATCTGAGGCTGTTGAGTATATTACTTTCGACCTTCAATCCGTGTTATGCGGGGTTCACGTTATAACCGGGGCAGCTTGGGACACGTTTTGTCCCTATTAGACTATTGGGTAACATTTTGTCTGCTTGTAGACCCCATATCGTATTCAAAAATTCGTATTTGTCTGCTAATATCATGTGTAGGTCACCTGTTGTCCTTCAATATCATATGATATTCGAGGTATTGTCTGCGAATATCATATGATATATTTTCAAATGTCTGCATAGTTGAGGTAACATACCCAAATTGTACTGTTGAATATCATGATACTAGAATTTTAAATTTGAATTTTTGAATTATGAAGCTGTGGTTTTAAGCAATTTTGTGTCGGAAACGATTTGCAGGCGTGTGTTTGGTATTTAAAGCACATTTCTGTCGCTACCGTTCAACTTTTCATTCATTAGATTGTAAAATTAGGGAATTTAGTTGAGCTTAACTCCCAATTTTGGAGGCGGCTTTCTTGCAAATCTTGTGTCTAAGACATATATGTGTCAAAAATCATCAAAACAAGTCTTTATTTCAGACAGTTTGGTCTTATATTTTAGACATATTTGTCTTGTTTTTCAAAAATTTTTTTTTAATCCTTTTTTAAAACACCCCTTAATTTACTTTAAATTCGACTTTCCCCCCTCCCCAACCTATTTGCCGGCGAAAAAAACAAACAACAACGAACCCCCAAAACACCCCCCAACAAAAAACAAACCCACTATGAATATTTTTTAGTGATTTTACGAAATATTGGCTATTGCTCTTTACCGTTAGTAAAAACTTACACGAAAAATTCTAATTAAGTTTACGAGTAATTCAAACGCAATTATTATTATTATTATTATTATTATTATTTATTATT
Source organism: Enoplolaimus lenunculus (assembly GCA_030248215.1). Classification (NCBI taxonomy): domain Eukaryota; kingdom Metazoa; phylum Nematoda; class Enoplea; order Enoplida; family Thoracostomopsidae; genus Enoplolaimus; species Enoplolaimus lenunculus. Next base: position 6,217 of record JASANG010002614.1, read on the forward strand.
ATTATTATTATTTCAGTGCACATTATAAATTGTAAGTCTCATGAGAATTTCACAATTATGTTGGTTACTTACAAAAATGTCAAATTTGAAAATAAAAAATATGACATATTCTTACTACAACATGACGTCTCATATAAAACATGGGAGCCAACGTAATATTGGGATTCGGTGTACAAGTACGAAGCTCAGCGCAGAAAATTTTAAACAAACTGCTGCAGCTGAAAATCTTGCACAATTTTATACGAGATACACTGGCTTGTATATAAATTTCTTACGGTAGATAGGAAGGGTAGCTGCCGTGCTTGGCCGTACCTACTGTCGCCCGTATGACGTCAACTAATGGGCGGCAAGAAGCGTATATTTGCAGAAATATTATAGAAAGCGCTAGTGATATCCAGACTCATGAAATCTGTTCTTTGTCATTTCACATATGCAGAATAAAGACTTTATACCAAAACTACGCAAATGAAAATATAATACATTTGGTTCTATGACAATCCAAACTGTTTATATCCGCTATCTTAAACTTTATTAAAAAATTTCGGAATTCTATTTTAGTGGAAACTTTTTATTTTTAACTCCAAATCTAATGCAAATTGGAATTATGCTTATGGCGATTTCGTTCTACACAAGCCTGTTAATTCATTTTTTATGAAAGATGAGTACTGTAGTGACCCGAATAACAGGGGACTGATATTTATTTGGCTTCTCCAGAGGGTACCCCACCCCGTGTTATTCACTTACGGACTGTTATTTATTTTTAACCCGTCCTCCGCCTCCCTTCGTTACTGATATTTATCCAGTATTGCAACAATCCGTTGAATTAACCGTTTATTTGTCTTGTGTCAATCGCTTTAGCGATAATGCAAGGAATGTACTTTTAAAACTTAATTACGCTTTAAAATGCAAGGAATGTACTTTCAAAACTTAATTATGCTTTAAAGTTTCAAACTCAACTTTATTTGGTCCTGGAGTGATTTATGCGCTACAATTAGGGATAATTGAAATTTATGTACTCTAATTAACGTTTATAAACTCTTTCCGATTACGGACTTTTATTTAGGTATACGGACTCTTATTGATTGGGACTCAAAATGGGGACCACTCCTCTTATTACCCCCTCTTATTCGGGTCACTACAGCAACTGCATGCGAGTACACACATCACTCATTTCAGTATGTCTTTTACAAACATGTTGCTCTGTAGCGGCCTTTGAATAAATTTTTTTTACCGAAAGTGGAAATCGACGTATTAATTGTCGCCATACTTAAATTGTTATTTATTGCCCTAGGGCCGCCTTTTCCCACCTTTACCATATGATAAATCATTTTGTTAAATATGTATCGTTTAATACTGATCAAATTATTAAAGAACAGAGTTTAAAAATTTCACGAATTTCTGCAAAATTTATATTAAAACTTTAACCCATCATATGGTATTCCTGAATACTTGCTCTAAGCTAAAAATTCATCACAAATGTTTAACTTTTCTATACTAACTTTTGATTCGCAAATACTTATGCCAGCACCCTTATCTTAACGTATACGCTTGTTTCAAATCACGGAACGTGTATTGGGTTTCTGACACGATTTCTTTTCGCTTTATATATAATTCAGCTCAATGCCAAGGTGCGAGTGGATAACCGGTCCCGTTTTTGGTAAAAATCGCCGCTAGTTTATGGCAATACCGGAAATTTTGTTCGTCTTATACGCCAATTAGTTCTAAATCAAATATGAACGATACAAATTTATTTGTACATACCGTGACTGTTCAATTTGAAATGAAAATTACAAAATTCGTCCAAATTCTGAAATTGGTGCATCCGCCATTTTTCTTAAAAATTTTAGTAAATATACAGTGAATACACGCGTGCCTTAATAATATTTTGACGGAAAAATAAAACACCATTGAAACTTTTATAAGTACTTCAATAATAGTTTTCAGTTTCCGTTTTATTTTGATTTTTACAATCCATTAAATACACCCTGGTCCATATACCTTCTATGCACGCATGTCAAATTTGTGTACAGTTGTCAATGAATACGGGACCGGGCGCTATACACCAAAAAAGCTACGGATGGAAAAATACAGTTTACGTCAGTGACAAAAATATGATACATTCATTATAAAGCCAAACTCAAGTAGCATCGTTATTTGTTAGCTTGTCAAGCAAACTTCACTTAGGAATGGCTTTTAAATCTTGTATTCGTAACCAATGAAATTTGAACCTAGAAATAAAATCAACTGAACGAAGCTAATTATGTCAAGTAAAGCGTAGGTTTGAAACAATATCTTGTACATTGCTCTCGTGCGCTACGAGAGTTAGGAGCCTATACAAAGATGGGGCGAGGTTAAAAACCAAATAGTTGTCTTTGGTTGCTGGCGCGTGCAATTCAAATTGGCCTCGGTACACCATCAGGGAGAGTCATGTTAAAAATTTCATATAATTGGAGCAATCTGCCTTAATGCGGATCCATTTCTGAAAATAAACGGTTCGCATGGTTACGCAAGCCCATGTTTGCTTAAATTGTTGGTTTATACGATCATTTTATCATTACACGCTATCAGAATCATAGCAGCTTTAACCCTTTCTCACATGAATATTTTCTATTTCCCCTGAGACCTACTTTTATGCTAGGATTCGAACTCCGGTGACTGGAGTGGGAGGCGTATACCATCACCACTTAGCTATAGGAGCTTGACGCTCGAGCCCGAGGGGGCTCGCACGTCTTGTGGTGATTTAGTACTATGTATACGTGTTGCAATTGTTAAACACGGTGCGATATACATTATTTAACGCATATACACTGCGCTTAGTTGCCTATAGGCAACTCAATGTGAGAAGGGGTTAAAATTTATTGGTGTGATCCAGTGATATGTATAATGTGTATTTTAAACATTTTTGGTCTGGGGCGTACCTAACTTTTGATATCAACCCATAGTAATGCAACGACCGATAGATTCGTCTTTAATAAATGCTGTATAATTACAAAATTTTTCTCAAGAACATTTATGGTATTATAGCACTATACTTTTGATTGACGTCCGGCGCTGTCTGTCGCAGTCCGGCGCCGTCCGACACCGTGCTGTATCGTATAATGTGAAATACTCACGTACGATACCGTACTTACGGTGACGGACAGTGACGCACAGCATCGATCTACAAGTATAGGGCGACCTTTGCGTAAGAAGTTTCAAATTTGTCAATGACAATATAAACATTTTTCAGCACAGAAATATCTTCGAAACGTACGCATGGAACCATATGAAACCCATACCCTGGAACTTCCATTACGGCTTCGTGCCTAAGCCAAAGCCAAAGCGTAAACAAGAACTTATATGTCAGCTTTAAAAGCCTTCCTAAGCCTATAAAGGTAAGCAAAAAATAGTCTAAAGCATTAGCATACTCTATGCCGCCCCTGGTCGTGGGGTCGGCAGGCGGAACTGGGCCCAAAGTATTCAGTTAAGAAAGCCAAATTCTATTCACCATTTTGCTTATCGCAATGGTAAAGGTTCAAAAATTGCTTATAGACTCATGATTAATTCTTGGGATAACCATTCACAGAATTCGGAATGACTTCAAAATATAATATTCAGATATGAATCCGAAAACTGATTATCGCTGGAAAAACGTTCAAAAAATGTATTCTTCAAATCAAACTTTGCCGTTTATAGTGGCAAAAATTATTGTTTTCGCATTTTTCAACTGCGACAAACTTTTGAAATTCTTTCAAAAATAGACGACAATTATGGCAGATACATTTGTCACAGAGATTTCAGTACACTGACTTTCATTAAAATTTAACGCTACGTTTCATCATCTTAATTAATTCAGAATAAAATTCACAGTAGATTAAACCATAGCAAAGTTTGAAATAATGCTGCAAATTATTTCAGTTATAATTAGGTACAGAACGCTGTGGTTAGTCTTAGAGCCGAATGTTAATAATATTTGTTGACCTTTCTGCGAACTCAATTTTCATATGACAACGATTTTTGGAACTAAAAGAACTTCGATTAACTTTGTCGAATTTGATATTTCATAGTTTAATTTGGAAGTAGCCAAATTTCAAAAAAAGTATTCAATATAATTATCTCGAACAAAAATTTTGAATTAAAAGCTTTTTTCTTTAACGGTACACCGGTTGATCGAGGGTTAAGGAGAAGGCTACCCAAGCCAAACTAAACCAATAAAGATCAAAGCCAAAATTTTAGTGTTAAAATTTGTCCTAAAATTGCGCATCACAAATTAATGACACTGCCACTGCAAAGACGCCTTTGAGATTCGTAACTTGAATCTCCTCCTTAACACTTACTTTATAGGCAAGTGGGCTTTGTTCGTTTAAATTGGAGTGCATCCAGGAAGAGAAACACAAGGGATATATTCCATTCTGAAACTTTGCAGCCGGCAAGAATAGACTACTACACTGTAAAAAATGGTGAGTCAAATTGACTCTCTCCGAAATAGGCTTTTCTGGACTACACAAATTGAGTCAAATTCGACACCGACTGCAGAGTCAAATTGGACTCAATGAGCGATTCATTGAGTGCAATTTGACTCTGGCGCGGAGTCGAATTTTAACTCAATTTGTGTAGTCCGGAAAAGCCTATTTTGGAGACAGTCAATTTTACTCACCCTTTTTTGCAGTGTAGCATAAAACGTTGCACAATTTTCTCGGTCGCTACGCTCGCTCGCCAAAATTTATTGAGGTTGTACCAACCCAAAATGAATAGTTTCACATCGCTTTCTGATCAAATGATTTCGCTGCTATTTTCTTTCATCTCAAATTAAATACATTGTATGGATAAAACAGACATATAAAAAATACTACGATAAAAAACACGTGTATGCGATACTGAGTCAATTTAAAATTAATGTACCTGTACCTTAATACTACTAGGGAACAGCCGATAGATTGATTTGTGTACAAAAACGGTTCACATTTGGCAGGTGAACCTTGGTTAAGCCGTTGACGTTTAGCTTAAAAACTTGTTAACTTCGAACATATTTAAAGCTTAAAGCGGTATAGTTTCAGTATTATCTGTAGATTAAAGCTGGAACGCCCCACATACGTATTTTGGACAGCATTCTAACAGATATTTGTTTAAGTCACGTATGCCAATTAAATTTGTATGCATTGAGATATCTACTGTTTCAGATGTTTTATATATTTTATTTTGTTCAATTAAATATGAAGAGCCCAGGCAACAATTTAGCCTACGGCCGGAGAAGCGTTAGTTCAGGTGCACATGTGTTCAACTACGTGTACTAGTTTAAATTAAACTTGTTAAGCATGTCTTCGTTTGATGTTCATAAAGGTTCGAGTGAATCTTGCACACGGGACTGGCTTTTATACGTGAAGCATTGGTTTTAATTGGGATCACAACAATTCGTCGCCTGACAACTCGTTGACTGACCACTTGTAATGCGAAATTTCATCTACTCAACGATTCGTCACCCATCAGTATGCTTAGACTTCAGTTTAGGATTACGCTTAGCATTTTGCTTAGAATTATTCATTGCTTTGAGAACCTGTTGGGTGGGCGGCAAGCGGCCGGGCGACCAACTGTCGTAGATCCGGTATAATTTGTTCGGTGTTTGAGTTAATAATACCTGTGGTGTTTTTAACGGTTAAACGTCTAACAGTCACACTGCTCAGTTGCAACTACTGGCAGAAATGTAGGCATTTGTCACAACCAACACTTTCCCACATTTAAACTCAAATGTTTAGGCTTATGTTTACGATTAGGTACAGGTTAATGCTCAAAACTATTCAGTAAACGGTTTCCTAAACCCACGATTGAGCCTAAAGCATGGACATAAACCTTGAGAATTTGGGAAAGTAGTAGTTCAGCTGGGCACAATTTAACCCTTTATCACATGAATATTTCCCCAGAGACCTAATTTTATGCTAGGATTCGAACTCCAGTGACCGGAGTGGGAGGCGTATACCATCACCACTCAGCTATAGGAGCTGGACGCTTGAGCCCGAGGGGGCTCTCACGTCTTGTGGTGATTTAGTACTATGTATACGTGTGGCAATTGTTAAACACGGTGCGATATATACTATTTAACGTACACACACTGCGCTGAGTTGCCTATGGGCAAGTCAATGTGTGAAGGGGTTAAAAATATTTGAGATTTACTATTGTTTAAAGTTCTATTTTTCACGTCATATATAAATAACCATATTTGAAATTTTAAATTCTGGACCTCTGCATATTAGTTAAACCTTTGATCCATACAGGTGCGAAGCTTTACAAAACTCATAACCAACCGGCGGTATGAGATTAGAATACAAGCCAAAAAATAACTATTACAATCGTATTAATTGCAAATTTAGCAATAAACTTAAAAACTAACTGGTAAAGACGTATATACAATATTTAATATGCCATCCAAAAGATATCCGAAATGTTTGCTACATACGTTTGTTTGTTTTTTAAATAGTAAACAAGACGCTTAGATAATATTGTTGAACTCAAATAGGCTTAAGGTACCAGGGCGCGTGGTATGCCCAAAAAATGTAAAAACAACCGGAAAGTGAATTATTTTTCATAAACCGAAAGCACAAATAGATCTGCATTTTAAGCCCAACATTTCAGAAAAGCAGTAGAACTCGCACTTGAAAGATTGTCTGCCAGTCTATACACAAAACCAAATGTCTTGAAATTTCGAGAATCGCCACGGCCTAGAAATTTATGACATACATAGTATGTAAGTGTTTTAATTTATTTTATGCATTGGTGTGCTTTTTACAACCTCAGAAATACGTGTCTGAAATATCTTAAACTTGAATTTATTATGTTCAAGAAGTAAAGCCTTTCATTCATAGAGTTTACCACAGCTACTATATGCAAATATTATACGAGAAAAACAGACGCTGTGAGCAGTGTTTAACAATTCCAACATATATATATGCGCAATGCAAAATCTCCACAAGACGTGAGAGCTCCTTAGTGCTCGAGCGTCGAGCTCCTATAGCTCAGTAATCATCGTAAACGCCGGCCACCGGTGAGACTCGGGATCGAATGTTACCTTGAAAATACAACTCATATGAAATTGAAAATATCCATGAGAGAAAGGGTTATTTTTAAAACTCCTAAGTTAGCATCTATTTTGATACACAAAATTTATAACAAGTAGTGGTATTGACACTCAAATGACATATTTGTTTTAATAATTAACAGGCTGCAACTGGAGGTGAAAAATACCGCAGCCAGAGGTCCAGAAATAATTGCAAGAGGTGGAACTGGAGGTGATGCCGAAAATGAAACAAAATTAAGTAGTTAAAACAATGTTCAATCAGCCAATTTTAGGAAATATTTGTAGTATTTTCAAAAATTGTGGCTTAGGCTTATTTCTAAAACCATACCGACAACTTTATCTCTTTAAAAATGCATCACGCCTGCTTATAAACCCCATATCACATTCCAAAGTCAGCCGTGCTCTGCTACTGAAAGGTATCGGTCGCAGTTTGTCCTTCAGTAAAATATAATATGAAACGTTTGTTCTATCCATATGGTATGCAATGCTATCCAACGTCTACAAAGTTACTACTGCAGTGCAGCGCGTTGTGCAATATAAATTACACACAATACTTTGTAATATTTCGTGGACACAGTATTTGCGCAAAAAAAATAAAAATTCATTTGAATTCGATATTGTATATTACGGCCAGATTGTGCCCCAGGGAAATGACGGGTTAAAATTTGTCAAGCTGAAAAACTGTAATAAAGTGTTGTCGAAAGTCGCAATTCGAGATCAGCTGTGGCAATGTTACAACTTTGGCTTGGATTTCACCTTGGTGTTAAAACGCTTGGTTTGCAAGCCGTACTTGGGAAATCATGATGATAACTTGCTGGACGCACTAGGGAAAGATCAAAAATCAGCGGTGGCAATGTGATAATTAGGTACCTAACGCCTACAATGTTACTACTGCAGTGCTGCGCATAGTTCAATAAAAATCACACACAATACAATGTATTATTTCGTGGACAAAGTTTTTGCGCAAAAAGGGTTAAGCATTGATTTACATTTGATATTGAGGGTTACGATCTGATTATGCCTCAGATTTACGGTTACGATAGTCTAAAGCTTAGCTGTTAGAATATGATTAGTTTTAATATTTGTCTTATACTTACGTGTACTGTAAATTACAGTGAGTTGATTTTACAAATAATGTTTGTTACGAATGGTGAAATTTTATAATGAGCAAGCGCTATTTAATTTTCGACAAAGGTACTGACACTTTATAGCACTGGGATATAAGAGAAATCTCTTACTAAGCAGATCAATCACGACCTAAAGTTTTGTAACAGCCAAGGTCTATTGCAATTTTTGAGCAACACGCTATCCCTTTATAGCCTTGGGTTATAAGAGAAACCACTTTACAGAGATGGGTTATCACGAGCTGTTTTCAGAATGAACGTGTGATAGCTTTGATCTATAAAAGATTTAGTGGCACCGTTGACAAATTTAACGTGAACGGTGCATTATATGTGTCATATGTACGTATGCGAATCGGTACAACAAATAGCAGAAAAATATCCTGTCGGACCTTACGGCGAAAATATTATCACACTGAAACCAATTTTGGTCCAAAACATTACGCGCATTCTTTAATTTATTTGACTACAATCAACTCATATACCACGGCTTTTCAATTGACATATTTATCAACTTCATATAACTGTTGGCCGTCTTAACGAAAAAACTGGTTTCGTGTGCACACCATACTTTGCTTTCGACTATTTCAAGTTACTCTTTGACTGCCACCCTAGCGTTGCAGTGCTTGATCTCGGTTGTATTTAAAAAACATCATTATCAATACTAGTGTAAGCGTGTATCACTTTTATTTTAGTTTGTGGCCGTTTTTATTATTCAAAATCAAACATCATTTTTTTAAATTTCATATTTGTAAAGTTAAACGGAGCCCATTAAATATATCAAAATTGTGGGTTCAAATTAAATGTAACGTTTTGTGATTGCTTCTCATTGAAATTAAAGTTTTCTTCAAGAACTGCTGAGCTAAATTAATTGCGAGTTGAACACGCTTGTGCCGTGACTACACATTCCATGTAAATTTTCTTGTGTTATTGAATGGAATAAACGCCAATTTGCCAGTACCAAAAAATCGCACGGGATCACCAACAAAATATTTTTATTGTATACTGAAGTTTGTTTCCGTTGGGTTAATAATTAATGCAGGCCACCGTGAAAAATGGGGAAACTTGGCCATAATGACTAAACCAACTTCGGGGCTAAAACTTTATAATCTGAATTGACTGTTTCTGTATGTTCTGAGCACAATTCAGCTTCGCGAAATGCTGGTTTACACCGGACTATTGACACCTTTTCAGTTTTGTTTTTGAAGCGATAGAAAATTGTTTTGTTATCGCGAGAAATTACTTTCAATGGTCCTTTGTAACGCGGATGCAATCTTGATTGCGGCGATTCGTTCCGAATCCAAACATGAATTGGCGTGTTAAGGTCATTCGGTAAAAACGAACTGCAGAAGCTGTCGCTTCGGGGCACGAAACTTTGTAATCGACTGGAACAATTTATTCATGAATTCTGGTGCATGCCACTCAATTTGTGGTTTGACATCATCGAAGAATTGACTGGGTAGTTCCAGCGAAGATCCATATAGCTTTTCAGCTGGACAATAACCATCTTCATTAGCTGCTACTTGAACACCGAGTAACATGAACGGCAATTCGTCATACCATTGTGAATTATCACATCGTGCACGAAGAGCGTTTTTATTCACAAAGAACGTTTTTAATGTTCTATGAAAACGTTCAATGGCACAGTTGCAAGCAGGGCGATATGCTGTGTAATAATGTGCGAATAGTTGTAAAAAATTGTCCACCCAACCCCTTAGGACCAGTGTCAAAAAACGATGCTATGATCAGGGCCAATGATAACACACACCATGTATTTAGAGGGCCGGTTTTGTCCTGATAGTGTTCCAAGCGAGTAGGGACAAAGAGAGTCCCTCAGTAGGGACTACTGACAAAACGCAGACTTTCGCTACAGCGTTGTCTCTACGAAATAAATTTTATTTTTTTACGCATAGCTTATGCTAAAACAAATGTACAAAAACAGTGCCTACGAACAGTGTCTCGTTGCAGTGTGAGGACATTATGCATTGTGTTCTGAGAGTAGAGCGACATTGGAGACTATGCAAGCAGGATGTTTGCGTTGGCTTGGACTCGGCAAAGAGATTAGTTCTGAATATAACATCCTTCCTACAGAGTTCCTGAAAATAACATAGGTCTTACCCAGACCTGGACAATTTTTACCCTAGTTCGCGCACTATTACGTGGACCCATAACAAATTTTGACATAAGAATATTGCTTACTATTTTACTGAACCATACATGACCCTTTACGATCCTGCGCAGGAAAGAACCAGACAACACTGCATTCAACCTTGCGGTGAAGATGCGGACGTACTGAAACCAATACTAGGTTAAGAACATTACATACATTCTTGGGTTTATTTGACCACGATGAATGCAAGACAAATAGTAGTACTATTCGTGAGCCAACCAACTGATGTACTATTCAACTTCATAGAACCACTGGATGTTTTAATGGAAACAGTTGCTAGAATTGTGGCATATTGGTATCCTATTTATATTGACTATTCGCGTTTGTATACCATACTGAAGTTTCGTATCGATTTGGTAAACTTTCTTTGCTTTCAGTTATTTCAGGTTACTGCCTGATTGCAACACTATCGGTGCTATGCTTGATCTCGATTGTATATGAAGCATTTATTTGTCCTATATGTTCTGTTTGCATACAGCACTGCTGTCAATACTTAAACAGGCTAATTTTTATTTGAACTTATATGTTATCACCAACACCATTTAACGTTTGATTTAATCCTCAGATTCTTACAAAACAAAGTTTCAGATAAAACGAATTACATCACATATTAGGTCCTGCAATGACAAACTTACAGAGTCAAGCAATACAACAACAACAACAACAATAAAACCTGTGGTACGACAAACACTCCGCTGACAGCGATTTTATGATTGGTGAATTGGTTTTACTCAAAATTTAACTGTATCATACAAATTTAAATCAAGATTTAAGAGGATCGTTCAGACTTATTGCCAAATATGACAGTGTTACTTTCATGCAAACAAACTTACATTTTATCATGAGTAATACTTTAGATTAATTTTGTAGGACTAATAGTGCGTCTCGAAAACATAGTTCTATCGAAGAAACCATCTAGCTCAATATATCCTAGCACTTTACTTTCTATCGAATTTTATTTCGATGTCGATTCTACTGTTAGGAATATAACATTCATTTCCGCAGAAGACACATACCAATATTGTATGGCGCACGTAATTAGTAATGAACCTAAAAAGAATTTGATTTTAAACGTGGACACGCCAATATGAGCATTACAAGCTGTGTAAATGATTTTGACATCTTTTTCGCAACAACAAAAATGTAAAATTAAATTTTGTGTTATGACTCGCATTGTATACAAAAAATCTACGGTGCACAAAGGTAGAAGAACTAATAATAAATTGTTTCTGTACCGCATGAGCCGCAGTACGTGAAAGCCTTCGGGCGGCAAAGTAACTCGCTAAACGGGTTGAGAAATTGCAGTACAACTGAACGCGAAGCAAGGCATGTTAGTTAATTGCTAATTAACATAAGTACCTAATTTTATGAGATAGTTACGGCTGCAGATTCAGTACGATTTTATAGTAGTAGTCACTTGTCAGTATTCACTTATTTATGAATATTATTTTTCAATGTTTCCGATGCGTAGATCCAGTGTACCACACCGTGATTCATAGGTCCAGGTTCCAGATGAAATCGTTCGGTTTTTAAACTATTCTTCTGGAAATCTAAAATTCAAAACGAATGGGGATGTCAGAATATTTTTAAAACGTAATACCTACTTAAATTTGAAATAGAGAAATGTTCCTTCGTTGAAATGATGTAAACTTGATGCAGTTGAAAAAATATGAGTTCGTCTTTGAAAATTTAAAACGTCCAGCTATTGATTAAACTTAAAATCAAGTGGTTCGTTGTCAAATCTTGCCAAATCTAAATACGGAACCCAATTGGCAGTTATTGCAAACCAGTCTGAAATGGTGCAAAACATTACAGAATCCTAATTCAACTCTATTGCAGTCCCGCATACAAACAATATACACTGAAAATAAACATACGCCAACTGAGCAAGAAATACTTTGCTGCTTTGGACAATATTTTATGTGCGATAGACGCACTAGAGACACCGAAGAGACGCTATCCTACGTCTGATCTTTATGTTATTAAGAAAACCCTATTTTCCCTTGCCGCCGACAAAATGTTATTTAAGCATGCGAGAATTGCATCTGCAACCGGGTTCGGTTCTACGCACAGGGATAATTCACATTTATAGACTCTAATTAGAGCGTAGAGACTATCCTCTTACGGACTCTTATTAGCGATACGGACTCCTATTGATTAGGACTCAAAATGGGAACCTCCTTTTATTAGCCATCGCCTCTTATTCTGGTCACTACAGTATATGTCTTGAATTCCAGACATTTATTTCTTAAATTCTCCAGAAATATGGGTGGGAAATTTTTCAAACTTAAAAATCTGCAATCTAAGACCTTGTTTTATGAACAAGTATGACAAATATTTTTGAAATATAAGACAAATATTTCTGAAATATAAGACAAATATGTTTGGATTACAATACAAACATTTTGCAGGAAAACGACTCTAAAATTCAGGTTAAAGCTCAACGAAATATCCTAATGTTACAACCTAATATAGGTCCACGACGTAAACTTAAGTTGCGGGAGCCTCAACCCGAAATATCCTTGAAGTTTGATTATTATTTGGGTCCATGTACTGAAGAGGTCCCTCCCAAAATCCGCGGATATTACCCGGGAAATTGGAATTTTGGGAAATTGGGATATTACCCGGGAAATTGGGATTTTGGGCGCAGCGTTTTTCGCTCGGGATTTTGGGAAATTGGGATTTTGCGCGCAGCGTTTTGCGCTCGGGATTTTGGGATTTTGGGATTTTGGGCTCAGCGTTCTTCGCTTGGGATTTTGGGAAATTGGGATTTTGGGCGCAGCGCTTTTCGCTCGGGATTTTGGGAAATTCGAATATTACCCGGGAATTTGGGATTTTGGGCGCAGCGTTTTTCGCTCCGGATTTTGGGAAAATGGGATTTCGGGCGCCGCATTTTTCGCTCGGGATTTTGGTAATTGGGAATTTGGGAAATTTGGATATTACCCGGGAAATTGGGATTTTGGGCGCAGCATTTTTCACTGCGGATTTTGGGAAATTGGGATTTTTGGAAATTCGGATATTACCTGGGATATTGAGATTTTGGGCGCAGCATTTTTCACTCGGGATTTTGAGAAATTCGGATATTACCCGGGAAATTGTTATTTTGGGCGAAGCGTTTTTCGCTCGGGATTTTGGGAAATTGGGATTTTGGGTGCAGCGTTTTTCACCCGGGATTTTGGAAAATTGGGATTCTGAGAACTTCGGATATAACACGGGAAATTGGGATTTTGGGCGCAGCGTTTTTCGCTTAACATATTTAGGACTTTTGCAAATAAAATTTTGATAACCCCTCACTTTGCGGGTCGGGTGAAATTGTCCGTCTGTACTAATTTAACACATGTTTAACATAATTTTGTTTTACGTTGCTCAAATAATTTAGATAATATGTACGTTGAGTTTTCCCGTTGAAAAATTCGGTTTCCCTTCGGAAACCAAATCCCGGCAACGCCCCTTTTCGGACTGCACTATTTGCGGTATAATTTTAAGCATGCGCAATAAAGCTGTGTTTAATATAATTTCAATGTAGACGTTAGTTGCGTAGTGGCGGGGTTGGAGGGGCACAACACCTTTCAGAACACAATAAAAACAGCATTTCTCAGGGGGGCTGCTGCCTCCCTGAACCCCCCGCAATTTTAAAGGACCCTAAGCATGATGGGGGGCTACCGCCTCCCAAGCCCCCCGCACTTAGCGGTTCTCAAACTTAAGCGGCAAAGATACGGTCAAAATTGGGATATTACCCGGGAAATTAGGATTTTGGGAAATTGGTATATGACCGGGGAAATTAGGGTTTTGGGAAACTGGAAAATTACCCGGGAAATTGGGAGGGACCTGTTTTATACATGGACCAAACTTTGATACATAGTCACAAAGGTATATGTGCCTGATCAGTGCAAACGTATAAGCGCATTTAGAGCATTTGGTATTTGGACCTACACAAATAGGCTATGAGCAAGCAATGCAATTAACTAAACGACTGCTGGTCTCGTTAACCTAGGCCCGTATTTTCCAATGTATGTAACCCCTATCGCGCCAGTTTGTGATAAGTCTCGTAATTTTCGAACCAGTGAATTTTACTTTAAAAGGCCGAACCATTTTTGGTGGGACTGTGAAAGAATACGGTTAGATTTTGCACTATATTTTATACTTAGGCTTAGGCTAAGGTTTACACATTTTTTAACGCTTAAACATAACTTTATAGTGTCGAAAAACATAAAAGTTCGGCAATACCGAATTGAAAAACAGAAAAATTGCCCGTACCGTTCCCGTACATGAACCACCTTGTCAAGGGAAACTAAACATTTTTAGCTGAGGTTTATAAGAAGGGTCTTTGATGACTTACATGCAAAGTTGACTATTTTCTAGCGTGCCAATGTTTACTGACTCCCTCCGTCTGGCTACGGGTCCACCTCAGACCAAAAGCGATTGAAAAATTCCAACCACAAATATATGACACATTTTTATGGGATTCTGGGAAATTGGGAGAGACCTGTTCTATACATGGGCCATGATTTGTATACTTACACTCCTAAGAATACAACCGGAGCAACATTTTACATGCATAAAATCAGAAAACTGGTCTTGAATATGACAATTATTTCTTGAAAAAAAAAAGCTAAGTCAAAAAATTGGTAACAGTACTTTCTTGAATATAGGACATTTATGTTTTAACCATTTCAAATACAAACTTCTGAGCTGTCTAAGACTTTAATGTCTAAAATACCAGACATATATGTCTAGAAAATTTCAGAAAGTAGGAGTCTTAAAATTTCAAGACAATTTATTTTGTGTGTACTTGAATCTGAATTGATGTGTAGCACTTTACTCCGTTTGGTCATTTCCTTGAGCTTTTTATAAAATTAGCCAATGTTACCTTAAAGGCCGTCCCATTTTCCCGGGACAGAAATGTACCAGGAGTACCAGTCTCATTTTGCCGGGACAGCAATGTACCAGGAGTACATTCCAAAAATATAATTGGGACAGCGGGACAGATGAGACAGTGGGACAGATGGGACAGTTGGGACAGATGGGACACTTGGGACAGTTGGGACAGGTGGGACAGTTGGGACAGATGGGACAGCAGGACAGATGGGACAGTTGGGACAGATGGGACAATTGGGAAACTTGGGACAAACGGGACAGTTGGGACAGATAGGACAGGTGGGACGCCGAGACAGAGGGGACAGTTGCGACAGATGGGGCCGTTGGGAGAGTTGGGACAGCGGCACAGATAGGACAGATGGGACAGTTGAGACAGATGGGACATTTGGGACAGATGAGACAGTTGGGACAGATGAGACAGATGGGACAGTTGGGACAGATGGGACAGTTGGAACAGATTGGACACTTGGGACAGATGGGACAGTTGGGACAGATGGGACAGTTCGGACACTTAGGACAGATGGGACAGTTGGGACACATGGGACAGTTGGACACTTGGGACAGATGGGACAGTTGGGACAGTTGGGACAGATTGGACACTTGGGACAGTTGGGACAGATGGGACGGCGGGACAGATGGGACAGTTGGGACACTTGGGACAGATGGGACAGATGGGGCAGTTGGGAGCCTTGGGACAGCGGGACAGATGGGACAGATGGGACAGATGGAACAATTGGGACAGATGGGACATTTGGGACAGATGGGACATTTGAGACAGATGGGACACTTGGGACAGATGGGACAGATGGGGCAGTTGGGAGACTTGGGACAGCGGGACAGATGGGACAGATGGGACAGTTGGGACACTTGGGGGAACAATTGGGACAGATGGGACATTTGGGACAGATGGGACAGTTGGGACAGATGAGACAGATGAGACACTTGGGACAGATGGGACAGTTGGGACACTTGGGACAGATGGGACACTTGGGACAGTTGGAACAGATGGGACAGTTGGGACAGACGGGACAGTTGGGACAGATGGGACTGTTGGGACAGATGGACAGTTGGGACACTTAGGACAGATGGGACAGATATATATGTATGTGTATATATGTATATATATGTATACATATGTGTATATGTATATATGTATATATATATGCGTATATATATGTATATATAATACATATATACATATATATACATATATACATATATATACACACATATATTATATATATGTGTGTGTATGTGTATATATGTATATATGTGCGTATATAATATATAATATACACATATATATACATATATGTGTATATATATGTATATATGTATATATATTATATATACCTACGTAAATATATCTGCCTGTGCATATGTAAACAGAAGCGCATAAGTGCGTACTCCGGGTATATTTGTGTCCCAGGCAATTAGGACGGCCTTTATAGTAACATGGGCCATAAAATTTGTCAAGATTTAACGAAATCTCTTTTAAAAATTGAGAAACTGAGTTTTAAAAATTGTGGTCGTTTTTTGAGGTTTTTGCACATGCTAACAATTGTAACTACTTAGTTTGTTTTTAACCTATATAGCTTAAACGAACTATCCTACTTTTAGAGCCGAGTTGTCTACGTGAGAGATAATAAAAGGCTCTTAATAGGACAGTAAACCCTCCTGTGCCTATATTTTTACTGGGAAAACTGGGATAATTTTGAAACCTAGGTTGAATCTTAGGCACGGCGCAAACTCATCTGCTTAAGATTAGACTTAGATTTAGGCATAAACATTAAGGTTAGGCCTATGTATTAAAAGCTTTAGGCTTCGGCATACAACAGATACAATTTTAGACACAGGCTTTCAGCTAACAAACCTAAGGTTTTGTTATAGGCTGCCGGATGCAATTAAATACCGGAACCGGATGTTCAAATGAATATAACAAAAAGTTAAACTTAATCGCGCTAATTTAGCAAATATTACTTGCTGTAATATGATACATCTATCTTCCTGCTTCATTCGATTTCAACATAATTTCTGTTGCGTACTGTTTTGGGTAAAAAGTTAAGATTACGTTGTAATTGAATATTGTTCGTGTTTGGACATTAGCTCAATAAACGGATAGATTCTACTTTTGTCGTGTTCATACAGCATCAAAAGTCGTAAATTAAGCTAATTGTGTTTATCTTATTGCAGATTATTATTCTTCGCATTATACGATTGCTAACAGTATTTTAACAAATTATTTTTTGTCACGGACCTCGTTCGCGTGACTTTTATCTTCGCTAGCGGCAGTCTTCAAAAGGTTGTGTTATAGATATACAAGAACGATTTTTATGGAAAACTCTGAACTCGAATTTATGACGCAATGGTGTCACTAAATTTCTTCAGCGCTATTTTCAGGGCCCATGTTACTGTTATGGCCGTCCCGGTTTCTGGTGGGTCTGTAAAATAGTAGGCTTAGATTCTAGGATACAATATTTGCGCAGGTTTACGCTTAGAAATCAACTTTTACAACGCTTAGGCTTACGCTGAAGCATGGGAAAATACGTAATATATACTGTTACGACCCTGAAAGTAACATTGGTCATTGTCAGCATAGGTTACATATAACAAATTTTTGACATTCGCTAGTAGCGGGCAGTGACTCTTGTTTTTGTTAGCGGTAAGATCAAAAGAAGTAAATCTTGAAAATACAATAAAACGATTTCAAAATATACTTATTGTTTCTAAAAATTCCAAAATAAAATTTTAGTACACTCAAGGAATAATACCAATCAGCGTTTAGCAGACAGAGAAGCTGTGAAACACTTGACAAAATTCGTAAATTTTCCTCAAAACTTTAGAAATATTGTTTTTTTCGCACGATTTTTAATTCGAGGATTTTAGAAAAACTGCGTGCTACCTCTGCAAACTTTAAGCTTTACATTTACTAAGGTAAGGCCAATATCACAGTTTGAATTTATTTTGAGCAAATGGGTTTGCATGATAAGATAATTCGATAAAGTTGGTCCATGTGCTAAGTTAGCACATTCGCCCGGCCAATCAGTGGCTCCTGTTTAGTAATTTTGAGCTCAACGGTACCTTGCTACCCACTGCACCCAGAGTAAGACTTCAGTTTCGGCCTGTAGGTGGCTAGGTTACTTTTAATATATTTCAAACTAAAAACTAAAACAAAACTAAAACCAGTCGTAGTGGGACTACATTTATTGAGCGAAACTCGAACACACGTAAGCAATTAAGGTAATATGCAAATTAGTTATTAGCAAACTATTAATTTATCGGATTTGGAGATTTGTAAGCAATTTTCTCAGATTTCGCGCACCCAAAAACCCTTCAGCCACCCTAATTATTTTTGGAATAATTTCAAAAGTCTTAATTTTGTCTTGTCAATTAAGCTAATATGCAAATTACCTATTAGCTAACTATTCAATTATCGGTTTTGGAGGTTTGTAAACATTTTATTCAGATTCCTCGCACCCAAAAACCTTTAGTAAACGCTAATAATTATTGAAATAATTTAAAAAGTCCTAGTATTGTCTTGTCAATTAAGCTAAATATGCAAATTAGCTATTAGTTAACTATTCAATTATCGGTTTTGGATGTTTGTAAACTATTTATTCAACTTCCTCGCACCTAAAAACCCTTTAAGGCTGAAATTTTATTGCTTTTAACCTTAATAATTAGTGAAATATTGTAAAAAGTCGTAATTTAGGCTTATAAACTATGCTAATATGCAAGTTATCTATTAGCTAACTGCTCAATTATCGATTTTGGAGGTTTGTAAACAGTCTACGCAGATTCCTCGCACCCAAAAACCCTTTAATGCTAAAATTACAGTGCTTCTAACTGTAATAATTAGTGAAATATTGTGGAAAGTCCTAATTTAGGGTTAATTAATTATGCGAATTAGTCTGTAGCTAATAAACGGCTTAAAATTTTAAAACCCCAATGAAAGCTATGTCAAAAACCAACAAACAGAAAACAGAAAGGGGGCTTAAAATTTTAAAACTTATTTTGTGTGTACTTGAATCTGAATTGATGTGTAGCACTTTACTCCGTTTGGTCATTTCCTTGAGCTTTTATAAAATTAGCCAATGTTACTTTAAAGGCCGTCCCATTTTCCCGGGACAGAAATGTACCAGGAGTACCAGTCTCATTTTCCCGGGACAGCAATGTAGCAGGAGTACATTCCAAAAATATAATTGAGACAGCGGGACAGATGAGACAGTGGGACAGATGGGACACTTGGGACAGATGGGACACTTGGGACAGATGGAACAGTTGGGACAGATGGGACAGATGGGACAGTTGGGACACTTGGGACAGATGGGACAGATGGGACAGTTGGGACACTTGGGACAGACGGGACAGTTGGTACAGATAGGACAGATGGGACGGCGGGACAGAGGGGACAGTTGGGACAGATGGGGCAGTTGGGAGAGTTGGGACAGTGGGACAGATAGGACAGTTGAGACAGATGGGACATTTGGGACAGATGGGACAGTTGGGACAGATGAGACGGCGGGACAGATGGGACTGATGGGGCAGTTGGGAGACTTGGGACAGCGGGACAGATGGGACACTTGGGACAGTTGAGACACTTGGGACAGATGGGACATTTGGGACAGATGGGACAGTTGGGACAGATGGGACAGTTGGGACAGATTATATGTGTATATATGTGTATATATGTATATATATGTGTATATGTATATGTATATATATGCGTATATATATGTATATATAATACATATATATACATATATACATATATACACATATATATTATATGTGTGTATGTATATATATGTATATATAATATACACATATATATACATATATACACATATATGCACATATATACATATATGTATATATATGTATATATGTATATATTATATATACCTACGTAAATATATCTGCCTGTGCATATGTAAACAGGAGCGCATAAGTGCGTACTCCGGGTATATTTGTGTCCCGGGCAATTGGGACGGCCTTTATAGTAACATGGGCCATAAAATTTGTCAAGATTTAACGAAATCTCTTTTAAAAATTGAGAAACTGAGTTTTAAAAATTGTGGTCGTTTTTTGAGGTTTTTGCACATGCTAACAATTGTAACTACTTAGTTTGTTTTTAACCTATATAGCTTAAACGAACTATCCTACTTTTAGAGCCGAGTTGTCTACGTGAGAGATAATAAAAGGCTCTTAATAGGACAGTAAACCCTCCTGTGCCTATATTTTTACTGGGAAAACTGGGATAATTTTGAAACCTAGGTTGAATCTTAGGCACGGCGCAAACTCATTTGCTTAAGATTAGACTTAGATTTAGGCATAAACATTAAGGTTAGGCCTATGTATTAAAAGCTTTAGGCTTCGGCATACAACAGATACAATTTTAGACGCAGGCTTTCAGCTAACAAACCTAAGGTTTTGTTATAGGCTGCCGGATGCAATTAAATACCGGAACCGGATGTTCAAATGAATATAACAAAAAGTTAAACTTAATCGCGCTAATTTAGCAAATATTACTTGCTGTAATATGATACATCTATCTTCCTGCTTCATTCGATTTCAACATAATTTCTGTTGCGTACTGTTTTGGGTAAAAAGTTAAGATTACGTTGTAATTGAATATTGTTCGTGTTTGGACATTAGCTCAATAAACGGATAGATTCTACTTTTGTCGTGTTCATTCAGCATCAAAAGTCGTAAATTAAGCTAATTGTGTTTATCTTATTGCAGATTATTATTCTTCGCATTATACGATTGCTAACAGTATTTTAACAAATTATTTTTTGTCACGGACCTCGTTCGCGTGACTTTTATCTTCGCTAGCGGCAGTCTTCAAAAGGTTGTGTTATAGATATACAAGAACGATTTTTATGGAAAACTCTGAACTCGAATTTATGACGCAATGGTGTCACTAAATTTCTTCAGCGCTATTTTCAGGGCCCATGTTACTGTTATGGCCGTCCCGGTTTCTGGTGGGACTGTAAAATAGTAGGCTTAGATTAGGATACATTATTTGCGCAGGTTTACGCTTAGAAATCAACTTTTTCAACGCTTAGGCTTACGCTGAAGCATGGGAAAATACGTAATATATACTGTTACGACCCTGAAAGTAACATTGGTCATTTTCAGCATAGGTTACATATAACAAATTTTTGACATTCGCTAGTAGCGGGCAGTGACTCTTGTTTTCGTTAGCGGTAAGATCAAAAGAAGTAAATCTTGAAAATACAATAAAACGATTTCAAAATATACTTATAGTTTCTAAAAAGTCCAAAATAAAATTTTAGTACAGTCAAGGAATAATACCAATCAGCGTTTAGCGGACAGAGAAGCTGTGAAACACTTGACAAAATTCGTAAATTTTCCTCAAAACTTTAGAAATATTGTTTTTTTCGCACGATTTTTAATTCGAGGATTTTAGAAAAACTGCGTGCTACCTCTGCAAACTTTAAGCTTTACATTTACTAAGGTAAGGATTCCAATATCACAGTTTGAATTTATTTTGAGCAAATGGGTTTGCATGATAAGATAATTCGATAAAGTTGGTCCATGTGCTAAGTTAGCACATTCGCCCGGCCAATCAGTGGCTCCTCTTTAGTAATTTTGAGCTCAAGGGTACCTTGCTACACACTGCACCCAGAGTAAGACTTCAGTTTCGGCCTGTAGGTGGCTAGGCTACTTTTAATATATTTCAAACTAAAAACTAAAACAAAACTAAAACCAGTAGTAGTGGAACTACATTTATTGAGCGAAACTCGAACACACGTAAGCAATTAAGGTAATATGCAAATTAGTTATTAGCAAACTATTAATTTATCGGTTTTGGAGGTTTGTAAGCAATTTCGTCAGATTCCGCTTACCCAAAAACCCTTCAGCCACCCTAATTATTTTTGGAATAATTTCAAAAGTCCTAATTTTGTCTTGTCAATTAAGCTAATATGCAAATTACCTGTTGGCTAGCTATTCAATTATCGGTTTTGGAGGTTTGTAAACATTTTATTCAGATTCCTCGCACCCAAAAACCTTTAGTAAACCCTAATAATTATTGAAATAATTTAAAAAGTCTTAGTTTTGTCTTGTCAACTGCTCAATTATCGATGTTGGAGGTTTGTAAACAGTCTACGCAGATACCTCGCAAACAAAACCCTTTAATGCTAAAATTACAGTGCTTCTAACTGTAATAATTAGTGAAATATTGTGGAAAGTCCTAATTTAGGCTTAATTAATTATGCGAATTAGTCTGTAGCTAATAAACGGCTTAAAATTTTAAAACCCCAATGAGAGGTTAACACTCCAGGATAATTGGCTTTCAAACAAAAAAGTTTATCAAAAACGGTTCAGCCGTTCCTGAGATTCTTTTCGGACGGACAGACGGACATCCACCTTTCGACCCCAAGTACAAAACATAAAACGCTTCGCGAAACTCCGAGCTTCGCTCGGAGTTTCGCTTCGCTCAAAAACCCAAATCCACAGCTTAAGGGAGTCCCTGGCTCCACCTAGTCTCTCTTATAACTTAAGTTAGGATTTAGGATCAGGCGTTGCTAGGAAAGATAAAAATGGTAAAATCTATACGTGGCGGCTGAGCCGCAATGTAAAGTTATACAGGGGTCCTGCGTGGCCATTCTAAATAATATTGCGTATATGGGGTGGGCTGGGGTGGCAAATCACTTAGCTAGTCAGCCCAGGGTGCCGACATATTGTTTTTGTTGTTTTTTGTGTGTTGTTGTTGTTAAATACCTAGGTTTGGTGAGTGTCCGAGACTCCCAAAGCCACCCAATTATACGCAAATCAATCAGTTATGGGGGCTTGGTAGTCAGCCTCCATAATCATTGTAGTATTTTGTTGAGTTATGATTTGCGGCTTTAATTTCATATTTGCTCTGGTTTGAAAGAGTATTGCTAGTTGTTTATTGGATTGATTAATCGGTATGTGGACTTTGGGAGACTTAGGCAATTGGAAATTAGAGTTAAAGTTCAGTCACGGTAGCTCCAATGCGAGCCTACGGTGCACCGAAATAAGGACATTTGGTAGAAAAGGAGCGCATAGCGCGGAGCCTAAGGGCCGTACCGGGGAATTAACAGGGGTTCTGGGAATGTGTTAAGGGGTTTTCTGGGGAATTAACGGAGTTTTCTAGAGTAAGTCAATTCTAGCGGGGTTAGTTTTGGCTGGTTTTGTGGGGGATTTTTGGGAGTTTTGTACGGTTCTTCGGGGATTTCACGGAGATTTGGGGTTAGTTGTCACGTTAAAGTTTGCATTGGTTTTGTACGGTGAGATCTAGTGACTTAGTGGACAAGCACTGGTATTTATGCTTTACTTGTGCGATTTAATCTACAGTGTGTGGGGGGATTAAAAGGGAAAAATACTGCATTATTGAACCAGACCGGAATAGCATCACTGAAAAGCGGATTCAAACGATGAGTTGGTGATTTGGATAGGCCCAAGAAATATTGAACTATTCACATTTCCGTCCGTTAAATCGTTACTCGCAGCTTCACTCACTGTAGGCCGCAACAAAGCTCTGTTAGGGACCTGGAAGGAATAAACTTTATTTTCGAACCTTATCCAGCAAAACTATTAAAGCTTCTGTTATTGGCATTAGCGTAAAACGCAAGGTTCATCAAGCTAATAGACCGAAACAAAGATTGTTCCATTAGGACTGGAGTTTCCGGTATAATAATAAGAATCATAATATTAACACGAGTGGTAAGTATTCAACCTCATAATTTATACTTGACTCTCTGTGCTCAAATAACAGACAAAAACTCGGGTCAAGTAAAACAAACTATCCTGAAAAAAGAATAAAAATTCTTGTGAACGTAAATTTCTAGGTTCCGTAGCAGATGACTGCTGGACCTGTGACAGTGTAATTTCTACGTGACCGGAAAGTAATAAAGTAGTTGCTTCTGAAATATTGCCCACATACCAGCATATTAAACATTGAAGAAAAGTTAAGGTTGCGCTAATAAAAACTTAGAAACTATTATAAAATGATACATTGTCGTTACAGTAAACATTTCGGTACTAGAACTAACTCAGAGGGTTGTGTGGGGTTCTAGCATCCCTATAATCCAGGATCTAAGAACTTTCAATTAAAAATTCTGGTAGTCGAGTGCTTGTAACCTTGGAGCAATAATTTTAAGATTTAAGAAGTATATAGCAGCAAGGATGCAACTGGAGTTCCTTTTCAGCGCCGTAGGACTAATGGAGCGAGAGGTGACACAACACTTATCACACTGCATCCACCTTTGAGGTCCCGCCGTAGCTTGGTAAAGTACAGTTTCGTTCACAAATATACCTAGGCTTAGCTAGGGCTTCATTTCGGGAGGGAATGGGAATCAACCTGGGTATTACAGCACAACAATTGCAAAATCTAGGAGCCGAGAACGCATTTTAAACAGGTATCAATGAAAAAACTGTTCTTTATCTATGCTAACAACCTCTGAATTTCCACTACTAGTTGGAGATTGGTGCACATGATAAACCATCCGATACCCACAACACTACGAATTTCAAGTTTCGATTCCGATTCTGAGTTAAAAGATGCGTGCAGGATAGTAAAATCATAGCGGACTCTATTTGCAATTGGCAGCGCAATTTATGAGGTTAGATTTAATGCAATAAACCGCAATGAAATACAATATTTTGCCAATTTATTAGATTAGATTAGGTTTATCTTCCAAATTCAAAGTCACAATTCTAATTCTATTTTATCTTACTTATATGTCGATGAAATTAAAAAATTAAGCATATACCTTGAAAATTACAAAAACTGTGTTATGTTACAAAACTTACAAAAACAAAGCGGTGCATTTTTCACTTTCAGCCGCTACAATTTTTCAACCTGCACGTATGAAAAACTTGTCGGCTAGAGTTGTAACAAGCTACTTTTGTCAGAATGCCACAAACTGTCACCGCAAGCCAAACCATTAGGGTATTTGATCCGAACTTCGAATCAGGTCTTTCAGGCCAAGTTCTTCTCGACCTGCGATAGTTACCATAAATGACTATAAATATTTATATCTATAAGTAAAAACTAAAGCTATTGGGATAATTTAAAATGTAATATACCTACCGTTCGCACTAACGTTCTACCGCAAGAATTCAGGCGAATTTCATTCTGTAGCGTATTTTAAGTTGTGTTACTAACCGCTGGCACGTTTGCTGACTTACAGTTCACTGCTATAAATAAAGGGAGTTGTCTAATGCCTATGATAATTTATGACCCAAACTCGGAGACTGAGCTAAAACACGTTATACACTTTGGACATTTTTGTGTGCTAAGATGATTATAAATTCACATCCTCTCGGTCTGAAAAGTGACCACTGGTGCAGCCTCTAGTACTACGACTAACGCTTCAACAGACAGCGAAAGCTGCAGTCTTACGCTGTGCGTAGTTTAGTAGCAAGGTGCTGCTGGGCTGCGTTACTGGAGCAGAGCTGTTAATTGACTGCACAAATGTGTGCCAACGGTACATACGCTTTATTTTCGTTTGATTTAGCACTCAAATGTGTTTGTTAAAGTAAGCCAACTGCTATGGCTGATCTTAACTTGAGTACATACATTCGACAAAGGTTTTCTATGATTACAATAAAAAATTTTTTATCAAAAACGTTCTTTGGTGTTTATAGCATATATTTCTACAATAATTGCCGCGAGCGAAACCAGAGTCACCGCCCGAAGGAGGTGACAAAACCTGCCATATTTTAGAATCTCAGATAAGACATGTCATAAATTTCAGAAAACATATGTTATTTCTGATGAATTCGCAAACTCGAAGGTAAATTTAAACATTATTTGTAACTTGTAACTCAAAAATTTCGACATAAAAATGAATTCAAATAATTCTACTGTCCGTATTGCTTACTATTATACTGAACCATATGTGACCCCTTGCGATCCTGCACAGAAAATAACTGGACAATATTCCGTCGAACCTTGCGGCGAAGATGCGGACGTACTGAAACCAATACTAGGTTACGGACATTACCCTCATTCTTGGAATTATTTGACCACGATGGATACAAGTCAGATAGTACCGCTACTTGTGAACCAATCAATTGATATACTATTCAACTTCATTGGACCACTGGATGTATTAATGGAAACAAATGATGGAATTGCGGCATATTGGTTCCCTACTTGTGTTGACAATGCTCGTGCGTACTCCATACTAAAGTTTCGTAAACGCTTTGACAAACTTTCTTTGCTTTCAGTTATTTCAGGTTACTCTCTGATTGCGACCCTAGCAATGCTGTGCTTCATCTTGATTGTATATGAAACAAGCAGCTATTATCAGCACTACGAGTCTAGCAGTTTTGGACACAAAATATTATTTATTATACACGTGTCATTTTTAACACTTTTACATGGCACATACAGTAATCTGTTATCATTAAGTTATAGCAGGTCTTTACAAGATCCCATAATACCATTTCGCACCGTTGAACAGTTAAATGAATGTACAACCAGTGGAAAGTGTATAATATATTCACCGACTATTTATATGCTTTACTGGCTGAAAAAATATGAACCAGTAGTTCAACTGGACAACGTAGTGACCAACTATGTACATAAGGTTTCAAATAAAAATGCGGCATACAATTGTGAAAGTATGTTTGATTCGAAAATGCTATCGCAGTTAATGGAAAATGACAAATTTCCAATTATTCTTGACTATGAATCTAATTCGTATTGTTATAGCCGCCGTAAGACAAAGCAACAGATAATATATTATGATTTTGAAGCAAATTTTTTACCATACAATACGTTTGGAAATGCAATGCGTCGCACACTTCCATGGCGATTTCGAGAACGCATTAAAGCTGGATTTGCCGCTGTTAGTACTAATGAAATATTAGCAAATCATAGAAGGACAGCCATAAACGACTTGATGAGTTTTGATAATGCTGCAGCAGTAGTCGGTAGCAACGTAATCGTACAACCATTGAAAACAGTTCAACTAATGGATCCATTTTATATTCTTATTGCTTCGTACTTATTAGGTGTTGTTGTGCTATTGCTTGAAATTAGTTCCAAACCCGATTCTGCCACTACACGCCTAATGCAATTTTTCCTTAAAGCGCAAGGTCACGATTGCTCGCTGAGTTTTAAAGTTTGTCGGCGGCTAAAAAATAATGGTTATCGAACCGTTAAAACACATCGTTTGCTCGCCGAACTTGCCAAGGATCATAAAGATGTATTGGACGCGTTAAGAGAATAATGGAAATGACATGGGTTAAAATTTGTCAACCTGAAAAACTCTCATACAGATTCCATGAAAGTCGCAACTCGAAATCAGCGGCGGCAATGTGACAACTTTCGCTTGCATTACACTTTAGCGTTATAACTCTTAGCATCGGCAATAATCGACAGTTTTCGTGAGTATCGGTATCGGCACTGCAAAAACATTGTCGATTCTTTGCCAACATTTTTCGCACATAACAGTCAGTTTGAATGCTATTAATTTCATTTCTGCGCGCGTATCAGTGTGTCTGGTCAGGAAAACTGATATCTTTCTTGCGTTTGTGTTTGAAAAAATTAATTGCAATGAACCGTTCGTCTAAAATTATAATCGTTTAATGATGGTTATTGATTAAGTCTACATATAATGATGTTATGTAGTATCCTATCTGTTTATTAATGCATCGTCCACAATAATTTGCGTCCAAGGTGTGGAAGTAAGAATCATCCATTTACCTTTTAATATAGTGTAACATGCTCTGAAAGGAAATGGAAAACGAAACTTTTACACAACTAGTAAAGTAAATTTTCTGACACTTTATAGCACAAGGATATAAGAGAAATCTCTTACAAACCAGTGCAATCACGAGCTAAAGTTTTGTAACAGCCAAGGGCTTTCCACTTTTATGGACCTGAGTGTTAAGAGAAATTTCTTATAGACCAGGGCTATCACGAGTAAAACGTTGACACTTTATAGCCCTGGGTTATAAAAGAATAATCTTACAAACCAGGACTGCCACAAGCTGTTTTCAGAATGAACGCGTGATTGCTCTGGTCTATAAGATGTTTTGTGACACCGTTGGCAAAATTATCGTGAACGGTGCATTATATGCCGTCATATTTATGTATACGAATCGGCACAACAAATAACAGAAAATGTTGTGGGATCTTACGGCGAAAATATCAGACTGAAACCCATTTCGGCCCGGAACATTACGCACATTTATTAGTTTATTTGACTACAATCAATGTAAGTCACATACCACGGCTTAATTTTTACTTTGACACTGTAATGCGGTAAAGAATAAACCTTTGTGAATGTTGGTAAGCACGCAAAAATTGAGCAATTGGTTTTGCAGCAGCGTCCAAAGTATTCGGTACTATCGCTCGAAATTTGATAGTTTGAACAATTTTGCGTGTTTTACCTTTGAACATTTATTACAGGTACAAGCTCAGTAATACGAGACCGAATTCAGAATATTTTGTTGATTCGAGATACAAACCTTATCTTTAACAGTCTCCTGCAGGACACTTGTGAACTCATCAACCCATGTGCCATAGATATGCGCTGCTCCACTGACCAAATTGCTATGGGTCCATCCATTTCAAATTGTGGATGGGTTCTGATCATATTCGCCGTGCGTGACAATCCCGTCCGCACCGTGCATCTGTCCACCCCTACCCACATCCAGCCATGCTTCCTTCCATTCTGTTACAGTCTGGTAATATATACCTCGACTCTGGCCTCTGAAATTCCACATCACTCCTTTCTTGCAACTTCCCGTAATATTCCGCCGTCATTCTAGAATGGGACATGCCGGAGCTCATCATTCTGACATACTCCTAGTTATTACTCGGGTTTCTCTTGCCGGTAACCGTGCTGTAGGTTCTTGCCATTCCAAATGTAGTAGGCGTTCTATACAATGGCATTTCTGATATTAATTCTCTTTTCTCTAAGTTACAAATTTTTGTCGATTTCCGAAACCCTGAATACAGAATTTCCAAACTATTCCCCAGCCCCGCACCCGTGTTATTCTCTAACATCCAGTAATTTTTTACCCCTAATTTCCAAAACTATTTGCCCCACTAGTGTTGTAATCTGCTATCTACAACATCGAGATTTTTCCCATAAATCCGCGAAAATCTCTTATACCACAGCTCGTTAGAACCTGAGCCAAATTTTGCATTTCTTGCGGCGTAGCCCCAAGTGCTCGATGATATTGCCGTTCCTTTAGTTACTTAATACTATTCAACCGTCCTTGTCAGCCGCTATACAACGCCAAGTCCACAAATCGGTTCTATTTTCTCCAAATTTCTGATATCGGTTTAGTTTTAGTATTAGCTAGCTATCCGCAACGAGTACCTAATTCGGCAACAAAAACCAGCCAAAGCCTGTATTTTTTCAACGATTTCTGACGCCAGCTACTCAATAGAGCCCTAGGCACAACGTAAGATCCTTTACAAACCAATTCACCGCTTTCTTTTTCCAATTTATCCAAAATTCCCGTAAAAACCGCACAAATCTGCCTTTTCCCGATATTTTTCAACCCTGTATTCCTGATACTGCTCGTTACTGAATTCCAAATCTGACATAGATACTTACGAACGTTACAGTTCCCAAGTCTATCAATGTCATCCGTATCCGTTCTTTTCCCGATTTTTGCAATTTCCTTCACGAGGGGTTAGCATCGAACCCGGCTGGGACCTTCACAAACACCTGATCTCTTGCGGCCTAAGTCCCGCAATATGTTTTAACCAGCCGTTTACACTATTCACCCTTGTACTGTCTGCTACCCGTTTAGAGTACCAGGCGGCTGTGCCAGCAAAAAATATAACACCGGTAAATCTGACAGTTGATAGTTACAGCACCTAAAGGTAGCTAGCGATACTAACGCAACAATACTGTCAAATCACCCAAAAATCCCTTTTACTTTCCAATTGCCCACCTCGCTCACAATCTTTTTACAGATTCTGAGCTTGCAATTACTTTCCGATATCTCTTTAACACCTTTTTCCTCAAAATTTTCCTTCTTTCCCAAAATTTTCCTTTTTCCCCGACCTCACTTACCGAACCAGCATTGAAACCGTCGTGGTCACCATGTGATAAGTTTGTGATTCCTTGTGCTTATCCAAATCACCAACCCCGCGTTTTGAATTCGTATTGAAATGACGCTATCTCACTCTAGTTCAATAATGTAGTCGTTTTCCCCTTTTAATCCCACAAAACACTGTATATTAAAGCATACAAGTAAAGCACGAGTATGACAAAATACTTGACTACAAACTTATTCATGCTAAGGTGCCGAAAGTTCCTTTGTTAGGTGCTTTCTGCACGTCCACTACGATATCCTTGACTGTTATATATTCCACTAAGTCACTACCTCACACCGTAAAAATACCAACGTACGCAACGTGACAACTAAGCCACAAATCTTCGTAAAACTTCCGCAAAGTACTACCAAATCCCCAGAAATCCCTGGAAACAAGTCAGAACTAGCCCCGCTAGCATTGACTAAACTCCACTAACTCTAAATAGACTCCCAAGGCCCCGTTACAACATTCCCCAAGAATACCTAAAAACTACTGGTACTGCCCGTAGGCTCCGCACTCTGTGCCCCCGTTACAACTCCATAAACACGGTTCACCGTAGGCTCACATTGAGCTACCATGACTCAAATCTTCTAATAATCCAAACTGCCAATTAAGTCTCTCTATGCCGTTTACGCGAAGCATCACTTCTAAGGTACAAGCTCAGTAAAACCGGGCAGAAATCAGAATATTTTGTTAGTAGTGAGAAAATGGGGGTTTTGCACCCTCCACCTCCCACATGTGGATGTGGAGAAATTTTCAGTGCACCACTTTCCTCCACATGTGGAGGTGAAGGAGGCACATAAACGCTACTGTGAATCTTGCAATGGTCCACGGGGGATAATCCCCTGCCCAGCACATGGCCAGACCACCCCATCGCCGAACGGGCCACCCCTGGTACCTGTGCAAGTAGCGCAGGTCATACACAGTCATGCAACGTGTTAGTTAAATAAAGGACAAACCTGCGCGAACGCAGCGGTTGGAAAAGAAGACCTTAAATCAAACCTACCAGTGTTTTTACAGCATCAAATCGAGCAACCATTTGCTGGCGCAACAAATAGTATCTTTGAGTGTGGTTTCAAATTGTTCAATCGTGTCGAACCCACAAATGTTTGGAATTTTTAAATTTGTCAACTCAAATTTAATATGCCTCGGGTATGTCCTTTTCTATCTGCCTTTTCTGGAAACTTGTAAGTGCTGCAAACTGCTGGGCTTGTGTTTTTTCAGTGTTCTGGTTATTTGGTTTTGTATGTGATATTGCCGTGTGTGATATATTTTTTGTTTGATTCTGTTGAGTGTTTCTAGTAACTCAATATGTTCGTGTGTGGTTTGTGTAGATGTGCTTTGCACTAAATATTCCGTTTGAGTGGTGTTATGTTATGAGTTGCTGGTGGTTTGTGTCTCTGTGCTTGTATGTACGGATTCTATTTGTGTCCCGCTGTTTGTATGTTCGGATTCTGTCTGTTATACCTTATACGTAATTCGTGAAACTACCAATTTGTTGAAAAATAACTAGGGGTAATAAGGAAAACTTCCTAGAATATTTAACCTTGGTGTTACCAAGAGTGGATGATCACTCTTTATAACAAGAGTGTGCAACTGGGTACATTCTGTGTATTAAAGAATGTACCCGGCACGCGTTGCGTTTTTGGCCTACCCCCCTTATTTGGGGGGGGTGTTGAAACCTTGAACGCAGGCAAATACTGTTGCGATACACAGTGCAAACCTTGTCCGGTTATATTCTTGAATTAAGTTTAGCTGAATTCTGTGTGCAGTTGACCCCCCTAAATAAGGGGGGGTATGGGCAAAACGCAACGCGCGGTGGTACTTTTTATGCCGCGTGTATTTTTGGAAGTTGCACACTCTTATTATCGACTCTTGGTTTTACTAATCATTTCACTTACTTTGTTAATTTTTAAATATTTTTAAACTAGTATCACATAATTTTGTTTACAGCGCGTCAAGCCTTATTTTTTATGCGGGAAAACTAACTAAACTTGCAAAATCAAAAGAAAAGTCAACCACAACCCAGTTCCACCAGTTTAAACCTTATAACGTAAACTTCAGCGACAATACTCGAAGGCTGCCACTATATTTAATGTAGGCTATCAGTGCCCCCAAAATCCCGAGCGAAAAACGCTGCTCCCAAAATCCCAATATCCCGGGTAATATCCGCGGATTTTGGAAGGGTCCTCTTCAGTACATGGGCCAACAGCATAATAAGCATACTGTATTGACCCGAATAAGAGGGAGTCCCCATTTTGAGTCCAAATCAATTGGAGTCCGTAACCCTGATAAGAGTCCGTAAGCGGATAGTCTCTAAACAAAAATTGGAGTCCCTAAACAAAAATTGGAGTCCGTAAATGTCAAGTAATCCTAACTGTAGCGCATAAATGACTCCAGGATCAAATAATTTGAGTTCGAAACTTTAAAGCGTACTTGGCTATTGACAAGACAAATAAACGTTTAATTCAACGGATAATTGCAGCACCGGCTATATATCAGTAACGAAGGATGGTGGAAAGTGTGTTAAAAATAAATAACAGTCCGTTACCGAATAACAAGAGGGGAAACCCTCTGGAGAGGCCAAATATTAAATATGTCCTCCCTCGTATTCGGGTCACTACAGTTATTCCTAAACGTAAGCCTAGCATATTCTTAAGCCTCAGAAAGGCAAAGCAATTCGTCTAAACCTTAAGCATTACTTACTCTGTTCGAGTCCCACAGAAAAACGTTTCACCCCTGGTCTTTGCATGGGCCAATGCCTGAAACGCAGGACATGACGAGTTATTTTATGTTTGGATTCCACTTTTTAAACTAAGACACTATTCATCGCTGAAGCGACTGAGTATTAATAAAGGCTCGCTTGCAAAGAAACATTTCATAGTTTACTCAAAACATAAAACATTATAAACCGACTAAACTTTTACACAACGTAAATGATCGACGCAAACTGTACAATCATACTCCGTTATGCCTACGATGCTTCTAATTATACTGAAGGTTTTTTGCTGCTGATGCCCAATAAAGGTAGAAAATTGAGCATAAAGCTTAGGCTGCCTATATTGAATAATGATAATAAACGTAACATTTTTTCTGCAATCTAGCTAAATACAATAAGCATGGAAATCCTCTTATTCGCAGAAAATTATCGTAAAACTAAACAACTTAACCACATATTGCAGGTATTGGCTAAATTAATTTATTATTTTTTACAATTTACTTTCGCCTCACCTTCGACTCCGGCAAGTTTCGTTGACCTACGGCTCCCGCTCCGGTATTTTTCACCTCCGGTTGCACCGCGCGTTTCGTTTTAGTTGTGTCCCAATTTTCAGGAAAGAATTTCCGAAATTTACCAGAAAATAAGTGTAAAACCAAACAACCTAACAACATATTGCAGGTATTGGCTAAATTAATTTATTATTTTTTTACAATTTACATGCCTAATCTTGGTGGATTTCGTATGTAATTGATAGAAATTGAATCCACTTGACACGCAGTTCAATAATACCCAGATCAAGCAGCAACTATAGATTGAAGTTTACAACATAAAACTACCACTACAGCTGGCATTCACCTTTAAACACAAAGAAACCAAGATTATACTATAATTACGAGATCAATACAACATAACAGCCGAAGCATACTTGTTTCAGTCGTATTTCAAATTAGAAATATATAGCATATACAATATAAAGCATCATATTTACTTTTAAGAGGACGTAAACTGTTGATTTTGTTATAGACGTATTCATAAATAGCGATAACGCTATCAGCAGCAAACATCTTGTTCCCTGATGGGCCCAGGTACAAGTAAAATTTTATATAAAAATTAAAATAATAAAACTTGGATAAACTAGATTTAAAATAAAACAGGTCACAAACTGCTGATACAACTTACTTCGGTTTGAGAATATAGGCTATGCAGTTAGAGTCGTAGCATAGTTTGTTTGTCACACCATTAACAAATTATATATTTATGACTAAAGCATATTCTGCAACTTCCGCTACAGCTGTGAAAAAGTAGCAATCAGAAGAAACAACAAATAAATCGAAACACAACTAGCGCAAACTATACAGATAAAGATAAGAGTACAAACTAACCAAATAATAAAACTGTCGATTATAGTACAATCCGCATTCAAGTGTACTTTTAGAATAAATTTTCAACTCACACATGTATTTAAACATTATTATTATTATTATTATTATTATTATTATTATTATTATTATTATGATTATTATTATCATTATTAAATGCGTTGTTTGTCCAGGTTGTATCTTTCCCTGGAATCACGAGACGTTTTCGGGTACTACGCAATGTGTCTGACGTATAGCAACCAACCGGAGATAGCTATTTAAAGTCTAGACGGCTCGATGATGAGAGTTATTCCTCTCATTGATAAATGAACAGTTTTGCTAAATTACTTTTGTTTTTGAAGGTTCAGGAAAGCAAAATCAAGTTGCTAGATCTCGATTAGGAAGGGGCTGAATTCAGCCGAGGGGAAAACAGGAATGAAAACGTTTTTTGCCGATCCCAAAAATGAAAACAGTTTGTTGACCCATGCCTGATTTCGAAACCTACGAGGCATTAATATTCAGTCGATGGAAATATCATTAATCCACAGTTTTCGAGAGTTCAATACCAGAACCAAAGCAATACATAACAAAACAAAAAATAATTTAGAACATGCGGTTCTGTAGGTAGTTAGCTACGTAATTTTGATTTCAAACTTATAACTAAAATCTGTAATATAAACGTTAATTTAAGATTCATTAGCTGAAAGTTTGCATTATATTTACAGCTATGCTATTCAGGCAAATTACTAATTGGTCTAATCCAATATGCAATTTTATGTAATACATGGCAGTTTGGCCTAGGCTGAAATGCTATTGAACTTAGACCATTTACATTTCTTTATTTGGATAGACGCAATACTGTTAACCAATCAGCGCTGATTAGGAATGTGCCGATTGATCGGCGTCGGCGATATCGGCACTTTTCGTGAAAATCGACATCGGCACTGCAAAAAACTTCCGATTCTTTGCCGATACCTTTTGCACGTATACAGTCGTTGGAATATTATCAGTTTCATTTCTGGGCGCATATATGTGTGTCTGGTCAGGAAACCTATTCTCTTTTGCGTTTGTGTTTGAAAAAATTAATTGAAATGAACCGTTCTTATAAAATTCTAATTACTGATAATGGTTAGGGTTCAAGTCTCCATATAAAGATGTAATGTATTATCTTATTTGTTTAGTAAGCACGGTATACGTACCATAGTTGGGATCGGCATCGGCAAAAGTTCAAAATAAGAATCGGAATCGGCAAAAATTGGTATCGGCACATCCCTAGCGCTGTTTCTGCATGAGTTTTGTTACATTTCACCATGACTATTCGGCCTAAGTCAAACTGCTATGTAATTTTCCTGACTATTACACTGGCCTGCGATATATACGATTTACATATACTGACCACGCGAGCACAACACTCGATTGTGCAATAGCCAATTAGCGCTATTTGAATTGCATTTACATGTATGCATAAGGAAAAGATGCACTTAAATATTAAGATGTTACCTGCAGGGTGCAACCGGAATTACAATTTACCGGAACCGGAATTTGAAAATTTTACCGGAACCGGAACCGGAAAGTGAAAAACGCATTTCACCAAAAATTTCATTTTAATCGTATTTTTTGCTCTATTATTTGTGAAATAACCTTAGTCGAACATAGGTATTTATTTTATTTGTTGCATTTTAGATTTTCATCATCGACTGAAGTGAAATCCACCAGCAATGGCTTATATTTGGAGTACAATTGGCTTTCAAAAGAGATTCTTAAAAATTAGCAAAGTTAAGAAAACGGCCAAATTATAATACCGGAATTTTTAAATCCGGTAAAAATTTACCGGAACCGGAACCGGAAGGTGAAAAAATGCCGGAACCGGAATTCCGGTTGCACCCTGGTTACCTGGCATTTGGCTCCGGTACAAATCGACTTTTCGGTCCACGTACGTTAACAGTACTCTTATAGATAGAAGAAAAATTGCAACTTACACATCACAGTGACTTTTGTTAGAAATTCCAATCGAAATCTCAGCGGTTAAACTATATATACCAAAATTTTTTTGACAAATTAAAACATCAACATATAGTGCTAAATTACTGTGATTAAAATTTTTCTTTTTATTGAAATATACACATAGCATCTCCAGTGATGAATTATTGTTGCGAACCACGCTGGTATTTCCTTTAAATGGCTGCTCTTTTGTAGTTTCATCCCGCGGTGGGAAATCGGCTTCCACAAATGGTCTATATAGCTGACAACCGTAAACAGCATGGTGGCACCGAGTCAACGACTGACCAAATCCGAATCCATTGCTAATTTGCCAAATCCGTCTCCAAATCTTACAAGTTGCAAATTTCTGCTATATCTATAATTTGTTTCAAACGCAGTGGCAGCCAAATAACTTTTAAATGTTAATATATTTCGTGTCCGACGTCAATTTTGCTATTTGTGACGTGAAACAAACATTTTTTATTAATAAATCTAAGAAACATACTGCCGAAAACTGTTGGATTCGGCGTTTGGATTTGGCTTTTTCGCAACCGGATCCGAACCACAAATTTTTGCCGAATCCGCCATTTGTTGCCACCTTGCGGAACAGTAGTTAAAGCAAATTCCTGTTTAGCAGGTAGCGATTCCAGTTTCATGATAACAAAGTGAAAAAGTTTTTGCAAACTCGTTCAGTAAAAAAGCGCTTGTACCCGCTACTTCTGTTATTGTTAGAGTGAGGCACAAATCTTATTTATTTCGAACAAAATGGTTTCCCTCTGTAAAGGGAGCGTTAAGTCAAGGCGGTATTTTTGTAAAAGGTCCTGGTTCCTGTTCCTGTCTCACAGGGCTTGTTTCCTCATTTCCGGTTCTGATTTGCATTTAGCGGCCGGTCGAATCCTGCTCTTAGCATATAATTAAGCGTACGCAACTTTCCAACTGTGTGAGGGTACTATAAAATTGCCTAAACTGTCATGTTGTAGTTTTCATAAAGTTCAACCTACGAGGATAAATTATTTACACTTCTTTGCATTACTAAATGCACAGAGTTATATATATAGAAATATGCATTTTTACATGTGCTGCAGTACGCCCAGTCTAAAACTATGGTCTGTCTGCAGTTATTTATAGATAAGTACCTTATCGTGGAGCTCTAAAGTAATAATTTCATAAAGTTCAAACGATATCTGGATCAACTTATCAGTATTAATTTCGGTTCAAAATGTCATTGTTAATGAAAAAATTATAATTTTGGTAAAAATATCAGCGACAATCTTGTTTCTATACTTTTCATGCCATATACTTATAACAACTGTGAGCTGAGAACTAATATACGCACCAATTGCTATGAAACTTAATGCAATATAGGTTGTAAATGTTGAAAAATTACGATTCCGATTTCGATTATACCTGCAATCGGAATCGGTGCTCAATTTACATAAGTATATATATTCCTGTTGCACCCTGCCTTAAACTGATTACGTACAATTATGCAAAATCAATTGCTTTAAAAATCTCCTCAAGCAGTAGCACGAATCAACACACGACGCATTATTAATACAAAATAATCAGACAAACGAAAAAACAAACCAAATGCTAAAACTTCATTATAAGTTGCACATTAAAATTTAAAAACAGCAATGAACAATGGATTTTTAAGCGATAATCACACGATGCAAAATGTTACAGAACTAATCTGAAGGTGAAGGAGATATCTCTGTATCACTGAAACATAGGAGATGATAGTAAAATTTATAAACGTTACAAATGCATTGTGTGAACACGACTCACGCAGAAAAAAGAGTCACGGATTAATACACCACTTTGGACAACAACGAAAACACAGATTTAAAGCCTACTGATCTGTTCGTTAAGGTGGCGGTGGTGCTATATATTTTTGTAACAAATTAGTAAAAGCTCCACCCGATGCGGCGCATATGACAATTTGCGTAATATGATGTCGCGCGGTGTCGAGCGGAACCAAACATTAATAACGAAATTATTATTGTCCCTACTGACTACGTTTCCGTACACAGGAATTCGAAAAAATGCAATATTCCACAGAGTTAG
This sequence comes from Enoplolaimus lenunculus, assembly GCA_030248215.1. NCBI lineage: Eukaryota > Metazoa > Nematoda > Enoplea > Enoplida > Thoracostomopsidae > Enoplolaimus > Enoplolaimus lenunculus. The sequence goes on from JASANG010002614.1 coordinate 44,625, forward strand.
TCCGAATTTCTGCTTCTCCATTATGTCACTAGTTAACAATATTTATTAATTCTTAAAGCTGCAGAGCCAGGAAATCGGAACAGATATTTAGACCTCGTTATTCATTCATTGTTCAAAAATACAAAATATCACTAATTTCTAATTCAGTTAAGTAAAAGCTACGAGCGGTAGAAATGCAAATTCTTGTATGACCAAGTATCGAAACGACTTTGACACAAAAACGATCTATTATTCGATTTGTACTGAGTTGTATTATACGCAACAATTTACCGACCAAAACTCGCACACATGCAACTTAGGCGAAAAACTTAACAACATAACAGCAATTATTTATAATAAAATCATTGACAAAGTGCCAAATATTTGCGGTAAAAATAAACGCACCTGAGAGCTATTTTTGCACATATCTGTACGCCGGATGACCTGATTGTTGTTGGTGCCCACCATAGCCTGGAGTTCCAGCTGCTCGCTGCCCTCCACCAACGCCACTGGGGCTATGTGTTGCCATAGCACCGTGTGTGGGGGGACGATAACCAGTCATAGCCGGCTGTGGTCCTCCGAATTTCGGGGTACCCACTGGCGGAAAACCGGTTCCGGCACCAGCGCTATGAGGATATCCGCCACGTACCGGCGAAAACGTAGCCGGATGATGCATTGGTGTGTTTGATTGTGCCGTCGCCTGTTGCTGCGTATAACGTGGCGGTTCAACGCGACCAGTAGTGGCTGCTGCTGTTGTATGACTACCTGTGCTACCGCCTGTGGCAGGTGCAGCAGCCGGATCATTATTAGACCCGGTTGGCGATTGCAGCAAAGACCCATCGGTTTTTTGTTTTGTTGACGTACCGATTTTCGGCTTTGATGTTGCCGACGCTGGTGTTTCATCTTTTGGTGTAGTTGCTGGTGGCGAGCCTCCGTTAGATGTCGCTGCTTCCATCATTCTAATCGGCGTTGTGCTTGGCGCTGTAGAGTCTAGTTGCGTTGTTTCGCTAGTATCCCCGCCTGATTTTCTCGGTGAGCTTCCGGCACCGCCGCTCGTGCGTTGCTCTTTTGTTGTTGTTGTTGTTACCGGACTAGCGCCCGTCGGTTTGACATCAGTTGATGAAGGGGTTGAGGTGTCCACTGAAAAGAAGCGAAAAACAATCAATCTCTCAAAATCCTAGTGAATCCTGAACGGCTTTAACGCCGACACATATAAAATATCATACATCATATATACTCATTACCTATTCACCAGGGTGCAACCGGAATTACAATTTACCGGAACCGGAATTTGAAAATTTTACCGGAACCGGAACCGGAAAGTGAAAAATGCATTTCACCAAAAATTTCATTTTAATCTTATTTTTTGCTCTATTATTTGTGAAATAACCTTAGTCGAACATAGATATTTATTTTATTTGTTGTATTTTAGATTTTCGGCGTCGACTGAAGTGAAATCCACCATCAATGGCTTATATTCGGAATACAAGTGGCTTTCTAAAGAGATTCTTAAAGATTATCAGAGTTAAAAAACGGCCAAATTATAACACCGGAATTTTTAAATCCGGTAAAAATGTACCGGAACCGGAAGGTGAAAAAATGCCGGAACCGGAACTCCGGTTGCACCCTGCTATTCACCATCCCTATCTACTCTGCTCTAAATACGAATGCTCCGATTCTTTCTAATTTTAACCGGCGGAGACTGCTAGTATCTCAATTAAATACATTCAAATTACTTGGCTCATCCTGAGATCCTTGTTTATCACCCCTATCGCTTCGATCTTGCGTCTTTGAGTCTTTCTCCTCTTTCTCCTCAACAGCTTTTTGCTTAGCCTCTTCATCTTCTTTAATTGTTTCCAGCTTGCTTTCTTTCTCTTTCGACGGCAATGGTTTGTTCGCGTCAACGTAGACATGGCGTACACCGCGAACGCTTGTCATTTGGTCGGCGTCAAAGCTAACGTTAATTGTTTGATTGCCGGCTCGTGTGGGCGTAACCGTAAACGAATGTGACACCATGGCTTCCGGTGTGATACGACCGCTGAAACAATAAGAAAAGTTTTAATGTTTATTTAGAGCAAGAAGAGTAGAAATACAGAACGCTGTGAGCATATTTTGATAAAAACCCATGCATTTAAGTCCTTAGACTAAGTTTCTAAATATTCTTTGAAATGTCGTAATCTAAACTTCACAAGAGGCAATTTATTCGACAACTTTTCCAATAGTTATATGTATATACCCAAGTAAAGTAAAACGACGATATTTAGTTACCGAAAAGGGTGTTCTATCACGCCCCCAAGCGTAGCGCATTCAACGTGAAACTCGGGCGCCGTTAGTTTTGTATTGAGAGGATTTTTGAATCGACAATTCACTTCAAATGACTCATCGAGGTAAACATGATCCGGAACCTACAATACCAGAAAAGTTAATGCGCAGTCCACGATAATTCGCGAAAGCCAACAGCATAACACTGGCTATGAATTATGATGAAAGCATACTTGCCTCGATAGTGTATGTAAATTTCCACGCGGCGTTAACGAATTACCTTAAGAAAAACAAGACAAACCTTGCTTGCAACAAACACATCATGACAAAAGTGACCACAATGTGGGCACCTATATGAGCTGATTAAAAGCATGGCAATGTTCTAGCCGATGAAGAACATAAACCAAAGTGGTCTGTTCTCTGTGAGTGTTTTGCTACTCATTAACTAAACTCCAGCCAGCTATATCCAATGCGAGAACTCCGAGAAATCTCTGTTTATGTAATACATACTACGCTCCCCCTAATATTCCAGATAGTCTTGCCTCCACAAACCTGAATCTCAATCGTAGGTTTGGCAAATTCGTAACTTCGGTGAGCAACAAAAACTTGCTCTGTTTCTGCGACCGTTGCATGAATGAACAGCTTCAACGTTGCATCCGGGCATGACTCCAACGCGAAAAGATATATGCCGCTTGCGAGAACAAATTCCATTGATTCTGTAACACCACGATAATGTATTCTTGAGTTGGTGATCAATATTATAACCGCGTTATTTTCAGAAACAATTAACAGAGTGTTCTGAAACTCAATCCGTATTTCAATGAATTTCAATGAATGCGGGTTTTGATATTGAAAAATCAACATGTTTTTATTACCTCGATAAGCTTCGACTTGCTTGGCCGATATCTCATCAGGCTTCGGTTCTAATTTTATACGATACTTTTAACTATATGAAAGAATCTTTCGAATTTAAGGCTCGGCACGTTTCGGAATCGGATTCTTTAAATAGGAAAGGGTTCCGATTCGATAAAATGATTGGTTCGGAGTTATCCTGGGTTATACATGTCGGTTCCTGAGCCGAAAACGTTTGGTCATTGACAGAGTAATACATTCTGATTTGTCTCTCAAACTGTTCCAGAGTTGCAGGTCAATAATACAGAGGCTATTCTAGCGTGCTAATGTCACGATGCCTAATTTGTTTTAAAACTTGATAAACACCTATGACATCATGTATATGTCAGCCAAAATCCAAAATAAATTGAATTTAGAACGCCCCGCAGAATCATGAAAATGTTATGTGAGTGTATGATACAACAGCATGGTAGATTTCCCACACTGACCATACATAACCGGTTGCCCACATGCAACGTACCTGTTTGGTTTGGTTCCAAGCTAATATCGTACTCCTGATCAGCAAACGTTTTCGTAGTTACACCAGTATAAAAGGCGACATAGCAATTGATTTTCGCTTTAATTGACCTCACAACAGGTGATTTGTTATTCGCAACGAGATGAAACTGAAACGATCACTTTACATACAATATCAAAATACACGTATTTTGCTATTTCTACAATGAATAATAAGTCAACTATTTAAACGCCGCTTGTTTTTGAAAAAACATTAAAAAATTGCCAGCACATTTTCTTCTTTCTACCATTTTATACACATTACATAAACTAGAAAAATAGTTTTAGAATCAACACTCAGAAACTGTTAGGTTCCAAAATTCAATGCTCACTCTCATACATCCCTCACTAACTTCTAAAAGTGAAAAATTTAATCATGTCTAGCACCATCTGATAACATAACTACATTTATTACTTAGTAATTTGAAAATTCTACGCTATATTCGCGTTAGAATATTGGGCAAACAAATCACCTTTGGAGAGCTGCCAACGCTCATTGCTTCGGGGAGTTTAAATTCAAACGCAACATCTTGTTTCGACGGTGGATTGTAAAATTTGCGGACTTCGCGACGTGCTGAGTACATCGTTATAGGTGCACCTAAAGTCTTATTTAAATACATTAGAAAACAAACCGACTTAATTATGTAGTATCTAACCGGAAACATGATTGCCAGGGTGTATTCGTTGTAACGCTAGGTTTGTATCATTAACTAGCCATTTGACAATTAACCAGAACGTGTTTGCAATTAATATTACGAAATACCTAAGGTTGTCATTATGATTTAATGTTTTATATACTTTCTATTATAATTGAAAAGACAAACCGAGTGGTAAAATTTATCAAAATTTCGAAAACAACCAAAACACCATCTGCGAGCACAACAGCCTAGATTTCATTTTATTTTCAAGTGGAACAGATTTCAAATTTATACCTGAACGATAATTGGCAGTAATATCTTCAAACGTGTCTTTCGCGACCGCTTTGGTCACAATCTGTTGTCCAATTGAAAATTTATCAATATTTACCACTCTAGTTCCACCATCTTTGTCGGCTTTCCAGTAAATTTCATAGCCACTTACCTTAAAATATATTACGAATAAAAATCAGTGACAGTCAGAATGCAAAGCGGAACTGGATTATATCGGAATCGGTAAGGATTCGCGGTCTCGGTCTCGGCAAGTTTTGCGATTTGGCTGGTCTTGGTCTCGCTTTTGTCAGTCTCGGTGGTTTGCAAACCGAGAACAAACAGGTGAAAAAGCGATAAGCAATCACAAAATTTTTCCTTAGATCGCAGCTTTGGCCAGAAACTACTTGCGCATTTCGCCTACCAACACAGACAGCGAACGATTGTGAAGCTCCGCTACCTAGCTACACAGCGGTTCGAAAACGGAATGACCGCTCCGGTTACTCAAAATAGTATTTTTGAAAGGAAACCAAAAACACTTTGATTTTATTGTGACAAAACACAAATAGTTTCATTTTTGCGTTTAAAACACTTAAGACATTGTTTAAAAATTATGGGTCTCCCGCATTTATAACATCACACCGTGTTAAAAAATTCCAGTCTATTCGGTTTGTCCTGGAGCAAAAACAACACTATAGCTCTGAATTAGGGATTGTACCGAGGGTGTTTTGAGACAGTGGGATTTGTCCTGAGCCTGTTCGAAGGGTACGGTGACAGTAGCCAAGTGAAAAATGAAGTAAAAAAATAAGTTTTGGCTGTGATTTATTAGTTTAATTGTATGAAGCGGCAATTCAAAGCAGTTAAAAATATTCAAAAGTTTTGTTAAAAAATCTTATTTTTATTTTCGGGAACTATTAAAAATTGACCGTGACCGAGACCAAAGTCTCGGTCTCGCTTTTTGTCCGAGACCGCCCATCCCTATGAATCGGAACAGCAAATTTATATCAGAAATGTTATCGGGATCGGAACTACAAAATTTATGACTGTATGGATAACTTGTATTGACAAATATAATTTATTTTTAGGGTGTCAGTTGGCCGGAAACAATTTTAAAAAGGTCGCATAAACAAATTGGCGATGATTTTTGGTTGTGTTACGCTAAACTACAATGAAATATTGATAAGTTAACTCATGGAAAGCAATTTACTATGTAAATAATACAGAATTTTTATGCGACGTATCACAGCATGTAAGATTAAAATTAAGATTTCAAAATTCCGATTCCAATTGATTATGCAATAGGGATCTTAATACAAACTCGTTTTCAATCGGAATTCTAATCGGAATGAGAATTCCGGCGGTTGCACCTGGTGACAGTCTTTAAGACGGGAAGTTACACTTAAAAATCCGTAAAATACCTATAGTATTCTTACCTCATAGAGTGATGTTCAAAAATCACATATATTGATGTTCTGAAGGCAAGTGTACAAACTCTGGATAAAACCCTAACAAAGGATCCCGCTCGGGCACCCTAACCCTGTGCCATATTCTACGGCCAAAACCTAAGCATAAAACCTAATATGCCAATAAACTTCATTGATGGGAACGTTTTGTTTTATATAAAATTGGCTCTCCTCAGTAACGGGAGCGATAAGAGGCTTTTCGTAGAAGTTACCGTCCCGATTCCTGTTCCGGTTTGTAAGTAGGTTCCTTAAATACTGAGAAACAAATAAAATAGAAATATCACACTACGCTTACTTCAGCTAGCACAAAATCAGTATTGTATCCTAGGTAAATATCCGCATTTTTCACCGCGCGAACAGGTGCAGGTCCGCATTGAAATATACCTAAAATCAAACTCCATCAACTATAGTACAATAAAACACATTATTCTATTGAGCAGGGACGGGACGGCGGTTCCTGTTTCTCGGGTATTTTCGAGCAGTAACCGAAAACGATTTTTGAGTTTGCCAAAAGGCCAGCCGCATACCGTGACCTATCAAGACCAGAAAAAATGCAAGTCTTCCATTCAATGATTATCCGCCTTTCACAATAATTTTGTCAACAGTGCCACAAAATCTATCATAGACCAGAATTATCACGAGGTCATTTGAAAACGAGCTCGTAATAGCCCTGGTTCATAACAGATTTCTCTTATAGCCAAGGGCGATCAGGCGTCAACGCCTTCCTCATAAACTTTCGATAGTCCTGGCGTCAGTGTGCCACCGGATGTCCGGTTCATTTTAATATCCGGCAAAAACAGATATACATATCTGGTATAAATCTACCGGCCGGATACCTGATATTTACGGGTATGGTCCCGAACGCTATAAAACTGCTTGGACAAGTGGACACATCTTGCTGCCGTTATTTTTCTGGGCAAGAAACAGCTGCTCAGTTTTGCACTAACTGAAATAGAATGAAAAATCCAAGCTAACAAATAATTTTAGTTCAGTAAACATATACTTTTGCGCGGCTCAATTTCTTTCAACAGTGCTAAGATATAAACGTTATATCCAGTTAATATCCGGTTGGTGTTCCGATAAAAACTTCAATATCCGGCTCCGCTAAATTAATATCCGGCCGTACCCTGTGTGGGCTATCACAAAAATCCTCATTTTTGAATGCACAACACAAACACATATACCAGGCAAACGCACACATTGCAATTTAACACACAAAAAATAGGCAAACATCGAACTACTCATTCTCCAGTTTTCCAAGTTTGCGCATTAGCCCAGAACAGAGACAAAGTTTGTGTTAACGTTTAATTTTAAGAATTTTGAGGGATATATAAACTTTCAGTCTTGAATAAATGAACAGAGAAGCAGACAAGATTTGAGATTATAGATGGTAACCTCACCCTTAAATAATGACGCGGAAAAATTATACGACCTCTCAGAATAAAGAAGGCAGTTTGTTAGTGCTTTTCTCGTTACTGCCGAAATATTAAGAGCGAGAGTTTTCGTCCATTCCTCCCTATGTACACGCAAATGTGATGAAATTTGTATGAGCTCCAACCAAAACTGATAACGTAAATGATTAAAATTGTAAATGATTAAAATTGAAAAGTTGTTTGATTTTTAAAGCTTAAACTTTACCTTTTTTTCTCCGAAATACCAAGTTTCACAACACATGGGCTGTAACAGAAATCTCCTATAGACCACGGCTATCATTAACTCGTTTTTAAAATAATATATAGCACTAGCATCGTATTTTCAAATAAGCATTTTGTCGCAACTGGTAATAGCTTTAACAACATCAGTTCAGGTACAATTAAAGGAAACAACAGTTTTACCTTCGCTGGTATGTTGCGGAGTTGCATCAAGTGCTTGCCAACCGTCATAGTTATCCGGCAAGTCGGGACGTTTCATCCAAACTTCATTCCAAATGTGATAATTCCTGTAAACAAAGTCACCATCTTTCAATAAAGTACCCAGACCAAAATGGTGCAAAATAAAAAACAGAAAATCACTACAACACCAAAAAATTGCTAGAACTAAAAACTGTAAAAATAATGGCTTTATGAAACCCCACCCTCCATTTATTACCGCCCCCCCCCCCCCGAATTGAGCCCGAGCCAGCAGGGATGGGCGGTCAAGGTCTCGGCACTCGGGATTTGGCTGGTCCCGGTCTTGGCACTCGGGATTTGGCTGGCCTCGGTCTCGCTTGTTTTGAGTCTCGGTAATTTGCAACTCGAGACCAAAGAGGTTAAAAAGCGATAAACAATACATTGTTATTTTCTAAGCCAGTTTGAGTTGATGAAAGGACGCAGCAATGTTTTGTCCGTATATTAGACTAAACGTACATGCGTGAACCACAAAAAATTGGGTACTTGATAACTTCCACACCCCATGCCTAAACTGCAACGTAAAGCTAAACCTAAGCCATCCATGTCATTATGTAGTAACATAATCACTATGAGGGAACTTGAGACTTTATTAATGCAGTCATTGTGTTGACTAAAGTAATCAAGTACCCTCATAGTAATTATCTTACTACATAATGACATGGATGGTTGTGACGGAATAATTGATCGAGACCAAGAACAAAAGTCTCGGTCTCAGTAGGTTGGGTTTCGCTCTCAGTCTCAGGCTCAGTCTCTTCTATTGACCGAGACCGCCCATCCCTGCGAGCCAGTGGAGATTGAGCTAGCAAAATGCCAACCTAAACTTCATTTACTAACCAAACAGCGTCATTCATGTGCATCATAGGATTTCCATCAATATCAAAATGATAATCAGTTGTATGCGATGCGTCCGTATCGTGAGCTGAGTTGTAGTTCGTAACTGGTCGGCAAGGAATTCCCAAAGTGCGACAGACTAAAATAAAAACACACGTGTGTACACTGCACAATTCGAAATAATAGCCACCAAGGAGCAAAACGTACCTGTATAGAATGTTTTCATGTCATTTTGATGCAAAAAATATGGTGCGGCAGGAACCTTACAGCGCAAGACCGGGCCTACACTTAGAAGTATATAAAAACGAAATCTGCATTAGCTGTCTGTCCAACAAATCTAGAAGCTTTTTGTTTTAAACCAGGTTGTCTCATCAAAAAACCCGGGTGCTGGACTTTTTATAAGAACTGTACAAATGGATCTTTCAGGTATTTATTTTTAAAGGTTGCAACTCTACAACAAACACGTAGTTGCATACTGCATCAAATGCAAATTTGACTGAAAGTAACTCTATATATACAAACTTACACGTGGTGACCAGTCCGGCAAACGCAAGAGACTGCGCGTATCGAACCATGTAGCGCTTGTGCCAGAACTTTTCCACCAATTCCAAAGACCCAGCCCACGCATCGGGTCGCGTTGAATTCTTCGGGTACTGCTCTGACCAGCGGCCTACTAACACACCTTTGTCGTGTTCAGTATGATGAACCTAAAAACGAACGAATATAGGGCAATCACAGAACAACTAAAATCGCACTGTTCGGTACATTAGATCTCCATCCAGAGCTTTTCAAATTTTTTTGGCGAAACTCAGTGCGAATTTAAAATGAATTTAGAGCAATATTGGATCTTGTTCGCCGCAAAAATTGCATTTTAAATACGCACCGCCAGCTAATAATACGTACTGCACACATAATTTGAGAATATGGGCAAGGAAGAAAATTAAACATGTACCATTGAAACAATCGCCCGGCTGACTTTGACCGGATCTCCGCGCGCGCTTGGAAGTAATTTTGACGTTTCAAGCAAATACAAAGCGCAATCGATCACTGGATTTTCAAACTAAAAAGAAAATGCCAAAATTTCAATGATTTACGCCGCAAACACGGCGTCAAAAAACCATAACGATCCACAGTAAACGTATATCAATCAATGAATTTCTCGAGGTGTTTATACACAGGTCTTTTCTATAAACAGTATTTTAAGAACTACAATTTCTTGATGACTTTAGGACTTAAAATACAATCTCCCCTGATAAAAGTTGTGCCAAATTTCAGCTTTACCTGACCAAAGCTCCAAGGAGTCGCTCTCTTAAAGTGTTTTGTTCCTTGCCACATCATACCGTTTTGTTCTAAAACGTACTCCTTTCGCTGACGTTCGTTAGCCATATACACGGAATCATCTGTAAATTAACGAGTTGTGTTGCTTATGCTAATTGTACATAATTTCAGCCAAAACCAAAAAGCATCAAAAACTCGTCTTTCTTCTACTGCTGACCCGAAAACAGTTAATGTTTAGCTCTAACAATAATTAGAAGAACACAACCAAAACATCAAAGAGTAAAAATTATATGGAAATCAATTTGTTTTCCACCAGGTTAGAAGCATATGAGTAGCCACGACTTCGGAAAAGGGGGTTTACGTTCTATAAACATTTCAAAAGGTACTTCTTGTCTTGTGAACTGAAACCGTGTCTATAAACCCGACTACAACAATCCCAACGAGAATGGTTTGGGTCCTAAAGCTACCCATGGCTACTACGCCCCTGCTCAGAATGTTCTTATCATTGTTAAGTTACGATAATCACACTCGCGACTTACTTTCACAAAACGGATTAAACAAAACGCAAATTTCATTTTCATCTTCGTGGCGGAAATGTTCAGTGACCCCTTCTTCATTTTCAGACCACGTTTCAATGAACATTTTATAGCGTCCAATACTTGCATCTAGAAAAGAATGTTGGAGAAAATAAGCAGAACTGTTTTGGAAAAATCATATTGTTCGTTGGTTTCTGTTTCCACTTTCATTAAATTTACACCTAAGTGAGTATATCAATCAAGTAATACAAAATATGGTAGTCTGCGGCTTATGTGAAAAAACTTTATAGACAACATGCAACCATTCTATGATCGACGGTTTGCACATACATAACTAAACAATTTAAACACTAATAGTATTTCTAGGTAGCTGCCCGAGCATGTTGCCAATCCGCCGGAAATCAATCAGTCTGCTATCACCAATTCTTAATCACTCTAACAGTAAGGCGCTGCCAACGCTTACCAACTGGTACCATCAGAGAGAATTTAACGTCACAATTAGCAATTTCGTCAATGCTCAAATTCCATTCTTTCGGTGGCAGTCCACAGTCACGGCGGGCAGGAATCCGAATAAGCGTTCCTTTACTTTCAAGAGGTCGTTGGCCTAAAATCAGGTTTTCGTTATATTAAATCCCATTATATACTAATTTCCCATAGAAAATAATACATATACGCACACAAATTCAAGGTGGTATAGAATCCACAATTTGACAGATTCCAAACCCGAACTCACTACGATTTTACCGAATCGGAACCTTCACATTGAAAAATGACCTCATTTAGTTAAAAGTATTATATAAAGCCTAACGTTAGGTTCGAACCGCAAGTACTAGAAGTTTGCAAATAATGATTCAGTCTCACGCTAGGTTCTCGTTTGAAAAAAATGAAAGCACCACCATGAATGAAACTCCGTTAGAGAGTCGAACGAGAAACCAACCGCATTTTTTAAATTTCGTTTCGTTGTGTAATAAACAATAAAATATGCTTCACAGTTGTATATATGTGTATATATGTATATTATATATATTCTAACTTATTTATCTAAAATTGATCGAGCGTGTATGGACAAAATTTTCAATTTGTGCCAAACTCCAAAATTTGTCATATGTTTCCAACCTACTGCATTTGTTTTAGGATCTTGGCATACTAAATAGTGTGTGCACAGCCTTAAAAGCGATAAAATAGCGCTTAAAATGAATTTTTCGGTAACAAATTATTTTATTTTCCGGTTCCGGTATTTTATAATTCCGGTTGCACCCTGATATATATACATATATACATTGACGTATATTGTAGCTCATGTTGATAGTATCGTTACGTGTGTTAACTTGTCCGGTGGAAGCTGCGCTGGCCTCAGGGTTTCAAGCGTTGGCCGCGGTAAAAACCGCAGCCCTGGGGCAAATCTACGTTTCAGCAATAAATCGGATGTCGATGTTTTGCCTGAGCCGACTGCCAAGAATTAGTTTTTTTTTCTTACACCTAATACAACAGTTCAGGCTTACCAGTTGTCAGTTGTAATAAAATACGATCGTGTTCAGCGCTTGGCGAGCGGTCAAACGTCACAGTGAAGTTTATTGCAACACCACGCCGGTAAACATGTCCAGCTTCGGCGGGAAACATAGTTGTATGATGAACTGCACGATTCGTGTCTCCCAGAAATTCAAGCTTCAACGGTTTAATTCCTTAAATACTGCTAGACTAGGGTATTACAACAGTTTGTAGATGTTAAAAACAAACTGCAAATCCGCACTTCAAATAACTAAGCCGTAAAAGATAGCTGGAAAGCACGGTAAAACAATATACGTACACAACTTCAATCCTCAGAAATTTAAACATAAGTGAAAGTCATGGGAGCCTTTATAAAGGTTATCTGAAATTTCCAGTTCCAACTTTGCAAATTTAATTTTCAAGCTCTCTGAACCTGAACGTATTTCTCGGTTTCTACAGACTTGGTGCTCATTCTAAGGCTACTAGACATTTGCTCAAGATATCATGGTGTTAAAAACACTCAATCACATTTTGCAGCTTAACTCATCATATAGATGCGTGTGCATGTGCAACAGTTCGTTGATTTACCTTTATCCTTCTTGCCGCTAACTTTTAACGCTGGATTCAATGCTTGAAATTCCGTGTGAGACATATGAACACAGCGGCCTTCAATTCCTTCTCCCAGTAACGACATAAAATTTGTTTCGCCTTCGCTAAAAACCTAATTGCAATCAGTTTAGCAACAGTGACACTGCCATAGTAACAGCAAAAAAGTCGACCGGACTAGAACCGAAGCCGGATAGAAAGTCTTTTACACGAACCGGGTGTTCACCTAATATACGTAGCATTTAAATTTGCGCACTCGGTCTCGGTCAAAAACCGAAATCCTAGAGCGCGACCCAAGGATACTAAATCGGACCTGGATATCCGCTCGATCTCCGATAACAACCAATTAGTCACAAAAAATAGCTGCTGTATTACTAACCATCAAATTTATGATAGTTAGTAGTTTTTCGTTAAGCGATGCGATTTCCTAAAATGCATTAAGCCAACGCTTTAGCCACTGCATAAGTATGCATTCTTATCTATGCTGCACGGTGCTGCTTGTAACGTTTGTAAGCAGGATGCGACCAGATATAAATTTACCGGATACGGATAGTGATTCTTAATTGAAACCGGATAATTCGAGACTTCCATCGTAATATTCGGTAAGCGGTTATTTTATACCGGATATCGGAAACAGATACAGATGCCGGTTTTTCACCCGATATTAACGCGTTTTTAACCGGATATTAACGCGAATCCGAATATCCGGTCGCACCCTTTGTAGGTATCAGTTTTGAAAAAATGCCTTCCAAATTCTTTGGTTGATCGTGCTCTAACTCGATGAGAGAACATATTTTTAGTTGAATCCACCAATAAAATATTCACCAGTCGTATACACCTTTCGACCCCCGTGCTCTTTTTTCTTTAATACAATACCTGAGATCAATTTCCGTTGTCTTCAGTTGTTTCGGGACAGGAGATCTAAAAATACTTCATGGATCAGGTGATATTAAGTTTGAAAAATTGAAATATTTATATACCTAATTAATGGCTGACGTCTTGGCGACAAGCTTATTTTCAAAACAAACCACCAGGAGTATAAAACTATATACGTACGCAAACATTTTAACCAGCCTAATACGCAGTAAACAAACAATAAGTTGATACTAAAAATATATATATTTATTTCTAATTTCGAATTATATACCTATCTACAGGGTTCTCACCGGAATTAAGGTTCTGGGCGGAGTTTCTGCAAAAAAATTAGTTCTGCTACTGTATGAAGTATTAGTTTAAATTTAAAAATGAAGTATATGTATTAGTTGCGGTTAAATAACATACTTCATTTTGTTAAATTTAATCAATTAGCAGTAATTCGGTGATGTAATATTTTAGCCGTTCTTATTCCGTTGAAAAAATTCTTGAAGCTGTTCCTGCTTTCCGTGAATTATTTATCACGATGGAACCTTACCTTCCTGTTTTAGTAATAATTCCTGTTAACATCCCGGTGAAACTTAAATCGCGTGTTCAGCATACTGAAACGAGACTTACCCACTATATATAAAATCTACTTACTTCGGAACATCTTCAACCACCGTTTCCTCTTGAGTACTGACATCAGCTGCGGCGGCCGCGGGTTTTTTCCCACGAACTCTCTTTCGCGAAGCAGGAGGCGCCGAAGGTTCTTGCGACGACTCTGGCTTGGTTGAGGCTGCCGCCGCTGCCGAACTGATGCGTTGCGAACGTCGTGGCATTACTTATGTTAGAACCCTTTATCGTGTTTCAGTTATTTGTATATATTTGTGTGCGTTGCGTATTGAGAAAAACAATGGATTTCAAGCCAATGAGGTACGTTCTATAATTCAATGTAACAACTAGAATCACTGCAAACGACCCCTTCCTCTGAAATACTGTGGATGAATATACTTGATTTCCCCTCGCCGTGAATCAAACCTCGGACCCTTCGCTCGCGAGTCAGGCACGCTCTTCATTAAACCACACGGTTGGCAATGCACAATTTTTGGTGCTATATACGTATGTGCAGTATGTGCAGGCGTATGCAAATGTATTAACCCGACATTCAGCAAGCATAAGGGACGGACAATTTGGTTAAAAACCGAGACCGAGACATGACTACCAAAATCGGCAAACAAAAGTCTCGGTTTCGGTGAATTGTTAAACATCGCCAAAAAAATTTAAATTTTTAAAATTTTTCACTTGTAATGTCTTTTTATGTAATTTTTGTGTTTTCGTAGTTTTTGTGTTTTTCGATTTTCATAGCTTTTTTGTGTTTTTTTCAGAATATCTGCTCGTTATTGCGTTACTATGAAATTTCATAAATTCGTAGAAAAATTTTATTTATCAGCCAACGGCCAACAGTCACCACTTACTTCAACAATACAGTCATGCATTTACTGAATCCTGGACCTCTGGTCTCGGTTCCAAACCACCGAAACTCAAAAAAGCGAGACCGAGACCAGCCAAATCCCGAACCGAGACTCGCATCCCTGACACGCACACACATATATGCTAGACCGCGTATACCGGTATTCCCTCTTTTTTCGACGGTCGTCCACACATATATACGCGGTCAATCTGTTCAGTCAACCCAACCGGTCAGTGATCTCCGTTGCGTAATCCTTAAGGAAATATATTTTAAGGTATAGGCAGACGATTGACCAAGTTTCTGCAGTCGATAGACAACTACGTCTGTCATACCATTAAATCTGTAACCGTCCGACGTGCCGGCTTGACATACCTCATGACCTCATGTTATCCAGGCAATAGAAACATATGACATAGCGAAAGCAGAATTCATTGAAACTTTGATTAAAAGGTACGCACCGAAGTATTGGAAGCCTCGGTCTCAAAAGTCGAGAGTCGATGATTCAGCATATGCATGGCTGTATTGTTGAATCAAGATGATGCATGATGAATATAATTTAGTTTTGCTTAAAAATTAAGGACCTCGCCGAAAATGGAACCTCGACTCTGTATTGAACTGATGATCCACACAATTTCTTTTGAAGCCGTTCTCTGTTGTTTTGTTTAACCTCTGTTCTTCTTTCTCAGGATGCAAGCGTGGAACCATACGATCTTCATGACCCCTATTCGAAGTTTTGGCCAAAAGTTGACCACGCCGAGAATCGAATCAATACCCTCTTGCACTCGGGTCAAGCATGCTACCGCAACACTCCACCATGTGGTCACCACAACAACTTACGTCGGTATATGTGCACATCAGGGTGCAATTGGAATAATAAAATACCGGAACCGGAAAGTTAAAAATTACCATAACAGGCCCCCCGGCGAATTTTCGGCCGCCCCCCAGCAAATTTTTTGCTGTGGGCCCCCTGGACTTTTCTAGGCCAAAAATTTTCACTGTTAAAACGTAAAGACCTGGACTTCTTTTGAGGCGGACATTCGGCAAAATATGATTTTATATTACGCTGAATACTCATAATTTTTAATAGCGTTACAAATACCCGTAGTAACTAATACGATTCAATAATGAGCTGAAAAAAGCACAATTATATAAAGACCGTTTCAGGGCATACAGCATTCGAAAGTACCTTGCAGCCGCAAGTTCAACCCGCCTGAGCCTTATGATAAACTGAAGCTGTGACTAATATACAAAATATATATTAATCACAGTTTCAATCATAGACTATCTATATTTTATATAATTGTGCTTCTTTCAACTTCTGGTTAAGTTGTCAGTATATACGTAATATTAATTAAAATTATTAGCGTTTGCGAGAAATTTTTGTCATGTTGAGCGATGAGTAATTATAAGTTGAGTTGGAACACAGTCTAGAATGAAAAAAATGGTCCAAAAAGTCGGTTTGCAAAACTTTAAGCCTGCCCCCCAGGACCCCCCAGATCATCTGGGGGGGCCAGGAAAACTGCCCCCCTGCAAAATTAGCTGCCCCCAGGAAACTCCTGGGGCCCCCCAGGAATCGCCCCCCGGCGGAAATTTTCAAGCTGTGGAGAAGCCAGATATGTAGCGCCTTCGTATGCAGCAGCATTAAAACATGGCACCAAGATATAGGTGCATAATATTAAATAAACAGAAAAACTCAGCAGCTTGTGACATGCGGATGCATAAAGGCAAAATGAAACAGCGTGCTAATCCTGCACATTGGTAAAACGTTGATGCCTATGTAGTGGCTTTATATGCAAAAGCGGTAAAAACATGGACAAACAGATACATGCGTATGATGAGGATCTTGTAAGGCATAAAAACAGAAAAATTCAACCGTTCATTGTGAGGCGGCGTGGCTCAGTGGATAGCGCCCTGGACTGATAATCTGTCGACCAAGTTCGAAACCTCCTGGGAGCGTCCAGCCTACACAACTTTATCACACAGCTGACTGTGAGGCGGTTCGAACTAAACCTACCCAACTTAGAGTGGAAATATACCGACAAAATTCATCAATTTTCCTTCCTCATACAAAATTACGAAAGCCGCTGTATATTTCTTCTTTCACATTTATCTTAATACAAACGTGAATGCAATACAGCACTTAACACAATCAAATTTGTTGATTTTACTGCATTATTCCCAAATGTTACAGGAGGGAAATTTTTAATTTTAAACAGGCATAGCTATGTAGTTACCTGTAATTTTAATAATTTATCATTACACTAAAGATTTTTGTGAATGCAGGGTTTTCATGCAAAATAGAGAAAACTAAACTCTGACCGAATCGAAATCGTCCCGTTGTCAAAACTTTCTAGTTACCTCACAATGCAAATTGCTTGAAAGTTGAAGAAGAGGAGAAGCAGTCAGTAGATGAACAAATTCAACAGCCAAAGTGCAACAGACAAACTTATACATAGTTCAAAAGCATACATCAAACGGAGCTGGAAATGTTGCGCCGACTTTATTGGTACAAATCTAACAATTTTTTGTCAGTAACTGCGCAAGACGAATTCCAGCAACAGCTGAAGCGCTTTAGTGGAATGAACAGGTTTGAACGTTGTTGTTGTGTTGTTTCTGGGTGTGGGAGCCTAGTTCGGTATAATAGTCGGAGCTCCGGTTCTGGGTCTCGGTCGAACTATGCAAATTAGGTCAAGATACGCAGAAGTTAGCCGAGACCGAGATTCATTGTTGAGTTTGACGTGATAAAATTTGCGGCGTTTTTTGTCTGTTTTAGTTTTGAGTGTAATTTGGCGTATCGACAATTTGCGGAGTCTGTACATTTTGGTTTAATTTTGGAATTAGTTTTGGAATTAGGAATTGCCACGGCGGTTGGGAAAGTGAAGGAAACCAAGGGAATTGTGTTGTCTGGAGTTTGCGCATAGCGCAGGATTTGCACCGTATTTCAAATAATAGAACTTTTTATGGAATAGAACAAACTTGGAGAATTCAGGAGTTTGGTGGAAAAGTCTAGTGATCCTTAACAAACTTGGTTTGTATAGCCAACTTTTTAGCACCGTAGGACTGCTGGGGGAGAGAAGACACAACTCTAATCACTCTGCGTCCACCTCTGAGAACCCACCGTAACTTTAGTAAAGTGCTGTTGAATTATCACCTGTTAACAAGTGATCTGCATCGGATATTTTTTCATATCCGGATATCCGAAATGAAATTTTCCATTTCGGATATCCGAAACTCGATTTTGCATTTTTTTGGGTTTCCGAACCTCAATTTTTGTTTCTTATAACATAAGCAATTGTTTTAACTTGTTGTTCTAAAGGATGTGCCCTGACCCATAAGCTGATTGTTATGAGCGTAAGAAAGTGCGTCAATAGTTCTGGGTATTCGGTTTTGAAGTTTGCTAAAAACTACTGAATACTTGCGTTGGCAACCTGAAATTGAATTAATTTGGCTTGTCTTCCGCCTGATTTAAAGAGCTGCAAGAGAGATTCCTTCGAATGTCACCCTTCCCTCGAACTATGTATACATGAGTCGTTTTTCGTTCCATGAAGAATGGACCACATTGAAACATACGTACGCTAAATCGTACAAACATCAGCTCAAGTTACTTTTAGTGGTGCCCCGCTTTCGGCGGTGGATACAGAAATTTCTGACGGGGAGGGATGGTAAATGTTTGAAACGCAATTTTTTCCCAAAAAGTTTTCGGAGTAGAAAATTGTAAGGTAGGGAGCAGAAACCTTTTTCATTATAGCACTAAACAATTTTGTGAAGAAAAATATTGTAAAGTAGGCAACTTATCATTTTATGAAAGTAAATTTCTGAACTACGCCTACGCCGCCCCCCTCCCTTTGGATCCGCATTCTCACTAGATATAAGGCTTAAGTACTAATTTTTTTGCTTGGCCTAATAGGCTTAAGCTTTTTATTTTTGCTTTTATTACGCTGAGGAGATTTAAACGTAGGAATATGTTTTGGTTGTTACATTGCTAAAACTAATATTGATCCAATTCTATGGGATCCGCTCTAGCCTTTAGTCTTAATGTATCGGAGCATAATGCCAATTTCAATCTTCATAACCTTCCCTGATGATTTTAATTAAATTTTAACATTTTAAAACTTGAATATATACTTTAACCTTTTGTTATCTTTATATGAACTGCTGTGGAAACAAACATGTATTCTCAACAGTTCAGAAATGTACATTTTTTCATTACTGTGTAAAAGTGACGCGCCGAGTTTAATTGCGTCATTTTTGCGTTAGATGACTTGTTTAGCGCACCTAATTTACTACCAATTTTTTGCCACGTAGAAGTTGATGTGCTTTGCGGTAACCCGTGTTTTCCTGGTCTTTCGAAGTTTAGCAGAGGCATTTTAACATTCCTCCTACTAGTGGATCCAATGGGGAATCAAACTTTGTATTTCACGGTTTTGAACTGAAATGGCGTTTCGCTTCTGATTCGCTTCGCACGTGAGTGCTTCCACTATATTTCCTGCTGTTCCCCATTTTAGTTTTTTGCCTTGCATCAAAAGCTTGAGCGATAATGCAAGGTTATACTTTGAAATGTTACTTTCAAAACTTAAGTACGCTTTAAAGTTTCGGCCAATGTATAGCACAGGGGCTTCCAGTTTTCCACGGTAAAAAACTTATAACCAGGAGTGCAGCGCAGCCACTCCTGTATGACGGCTAAATTTACCGCTGATGTGGTTGGAAAATTAAAAAAATTTAATGCCTAGATTTTACCCTGGGTTGGTAGGGAAATCTGAAGCATAGGTTTTGGTTGGAAAACGGGAAAAGTGGAAAATTCCAATACCTAGGTTTTCCCCTGGGTTGGTAGGGAAAATCTGAAGCATAGGTTTTGGTTGGAAAACGGGAAAAGTGTAAAATTCTAATGCCTAGATTTTTCACCTGGGTTGGTAGGGAAATCTGAAGCATGGGCTTTGGTTGGAAAACGGGAAAAGTGGAAAATTCGAATGCCTAGATTTTCCCCTGGGTTGGTAGGAAAAATCTGAAGCATAGGTTTTGGTTGGAAAACGGGAAAGTGTAAAATTCTAATGCCTAGATTTTTCCCCTGGGTTGGTAGGGAAAATCAGAAGCGTAGGTTTTGGTTAAAAAACGGGAAAAGTGGAAAATTGAAATGCCTAAATATTTTCTTGGTTAGTAAGAAATATCTGAAGCAATGGTTTTGGTTGAAAAGCGGGAAAAGTGGAAAAGTGAAAAATTCAAGCGTAGGGCATAGGTTTTGGTTGGAAAACGGGAAAAGTGGAAAATTTTAATGCCTAGATTTTCCCTTGGTTGGTAGGGAAATCTGTAGTGTAAAAGTTTGTTTGGAAAACGGGAAAAGTGGAAATTTTAAAAGCTTACATTATTCCTGGATTGGTAGGGAAAATTTGAAGCATAGGTTTTGGTTGGAAAACGAGAAAAGTGGAAAATTTAAACGCCTAGATTTTCCCTTGGTTGGTAGGGAAAATCTGCAGCATAGGTTTTGGTTGGAAAACGGGAAAAGTTAAACGCCTAAACTTACCCTGGGTTGGAAGTCAGCGACCACCAAATTTGATATATTTATGTTTTCTCGGCTTTCCGGCCATTAGCCAATAACGTCTTGAAAACAAATTAAAACTTTTTTACAACCTTAAGGCGTCACTCAAAGCGTTGCAGTGTTTTTGGATTCGACCCCTAAAACTACAGAAGAACAAAATGAAATGTACTGTTTGGAAACGAATAGATACTTGAAAATTTGTCTCTTTTACATTTCCCTCTTGTGACTTACGTTGAATATACCGTATCCGATACGACTCAGGTTTATGAAATACAGTTTCCTCGTACTAACAAGTGTTAAAACATTGAGTAGTAATTTAAGTTGACCTTTGAAAATCAATTGACCTTTTGACTAAATTTTGAAATATACATGTACTACTACTCTAATTTTTACGTTTTCATTTTACTAAATTTTTTTTTCCCTGAAAGCTCTATTTCCACATGTACAAAATAAAGTGGATGATGCATAAATGCTCTGCTCATTTAGGTTTAACTGTGTAAAGTAGATTTTGTTCATTGCACTGTTCCGCTCCGCGGTTTCTTGTTTTGACCAGTGTCGAAATATATTGCCTGTTAGTTTGTAGGATGCAACCGGAGGTGAAAAATGCCAGATCCGGAGCCGGAAGTGAACAAAAGTAGCCGGAACCGGAGATGATGCCGCAGGTGAGGTGAAATCATGTCGTTAAAATGATATTTAACTTGTTAATTTTAGCAAATATCTAATATGTTTTGTTAAATCGTTCCATTGGAATTTTCTACTAGTCCCATTTTCCAAACAAAACCTATGCTTTAGATTTTCCCTTCCAACCAAGGGGAAATCTAGACGTGGAAATTTTCCACTTTCCCCGTTTTAAAAACAAAACCAATGCTTCAAAATCTTCCTACCAACCCAGGGTAAATTTAGGCGTTTAAATTTTCCCGTTTTCCAACCAAAACCTATATGCTGCAGATTTTCCCTACCAACCAAGGGAAAATCTAGGCGTTTAAATTTTCCCGTTTTCCAACCAAAACCTATGCTTCAAATTTTCCCTACCAACCCAGGAATAATGTAAGCTTTTAAAATTTCCACTTTTCCCGTTTTCCAAACAAACTTTTACACTACAGATTTTTCCTACCAACCAAGGGAAGTCAAGGCGTTCAAATTTTCCACTTTTCCCGTTTTGCAACCAAAACCTATGCTTCAAAACTTTCCTACCAACCGAGGAATAATGTAAGCTTTTAAAATTTCCACTTTTCCCGTTTTCCAAACAAACTTTTACACTACAGATTTTCCCTACCAACCAAGGGAAAATCAAAGCGTTTAAATTTTCCACTTTTCCCGTTTTTCAACCAAAACCTATGCTTCAAATTTTCCCTACCAACCCAGGAATAATGTAAGCTTTTAAATTTTCCACTTTTCCCGTTTTCCAAACAAACTTTACACTACAGATTTTCCCT
This sequence comes from Enoplolaimus lenunculus, assembly GCA_030248215.1. NCBI lineage: Eukaryota > Metazoa > Nematoda > Enoplea > Enoplida > Thoracostomopsidae > Enoplolaimus > Enoplolaimus lenunculus. Next base: position 66,564 of record JASANG010002614.1, read on the forward strand.
ACCGAACCAGGGAATATGCAGGCTTATGAATTTTCCACTTTTCCACAGCAAAACCTATGCCCGCGATTTTTCCTACAACCAGTGAAAAATCAGGTCGTCATAAAGTAGTGGCTGCGATGCACTCCTGGTCGTCAGTTTTGCACCCTGGAAAAGTGGAAGCCCCTGATCTACACATGGGCCAAAGTTTCGAACTCTAGTTTATTTGGTCCTCTACTCATTTATGTGTTACAATTACGTATAATTGACATTTATGGACTCTAATTAGGGTTAAGGGACTCTATCCGCTTACGGACTCTTATTAGGGATACGGACTCCTATTGATCAGGACTCAAAATGGGGACCCCCTTTCTTATTCTGGTCACTACAGTATTCCCGTTTGTGGTAAAAATCTGAGTCACTTTCCTTTCTTAAAATAGCGTTAATTATTTATGCTCATAAACAACTGTGTATTGAATGTCAATTTTTGTTGCTTGAGCATTTCTTATTGTTGTAGCTTCCAAGAATGCAAAAACCGAAACTAAGTATGTATTGATTGGATGCAGAGACATGACTTAACTTTATATTTCGAACTTTTAAGTCAATATTTTTCTGTGTTTTGTAGTTTTGGCTTATAAAAGTCGAAGATACTCAATACACATTTTTATTTTCCCAAATAACCGTTGCAGAAATCTGAGCTATGGCGTTAACTTGAAAACGGGACAGTTCGGATGTTCAGTTTCTGCCCATGTATTAAAATTTTTGACCCGCAAAGTTTAGTCTCTTTCTTGACTTAAGACCAAAAAACTGAGTTAAGTCATGTTTGTGCTACCCAGCGTATGTAATAAAATGAAGTTAAATCTGCTGATATAAGTAATTAATTTACAATCTGCAAGCCGTTGCCAAAAATTTGTATTTGAGCTTGATGCTTGACACCTCGAAGTACCCAATCCCTTCAGCATTACCCTATACTTGGAAATAAACTCAGATGAGCGGCATATCTTTACAGATACGGAAAACTTCATTACCGAAATTATCGGAACCTACAGAAAAACTTCTATACCGCAGCCAAATGTATATTTCCTGCTAGGTAAACAACCAGCTTACTCTTGGGTTAAAAACTCGTCAGAAGACGCTTAAAGTTTTCATATCAGTATCCATTGAATATATGCAGGCCATAACCGGATATCCGTTTTCGGAAAAAATCAGTGTCATTTCGGACAATGTATACCTATAAAGTAAAACAGGGCCGGAACGACTTCCTGCGGGACTGTAATAGAGTATTGAGCTCAAGCTTTAGTATGTTTCTGCTTATTATCACTGCCGGAATCTACGGCAAAAATTCTACTGGAGCTGGAGGCCGATTTTCAGCCGGTGCCGGACTTCCGGTTGTACCCTGCAAGCTATGTATTACTGCAGTGACTCGAATAAGAAGGAGACTGATAAGTATCCTGTAGTGAACCGAATAAGAGGGGTGGACTGATACTTATTTGGCCTCTCCAGAGGGTACCCCTGTTCATTTGGTTACGAATTGTTATTTATATTAACCCGCCCTACACCGCCCGTCGTTGCTGATATATCCAGTAATGCCACTATCCGTTGAATTAAACATTTGTCTTGTATCAAAAACTTTTCAGATAATGCGCAAGATTACACTTAGCATTGTACTTTCAAAACTTAAGTATGCTTAAAGATTCGAACTCAACTTCAATTCGTCCCAGAGTCATTTATGCACTATACCTACGATTAGGTTATTGAAATTTATGGACTCTATTTAGGGTGTTGGGACTCTAACCGCTTATGGACTCTTATCAGGGAAAGGGATACGAACTCGTATTGATTGGAACTTAAAATGGACACCCCTCTTATTCGGGTCACTACAGTGTATATATCAGGGTGCGACCAGATATCCGGCTCCGGCTCCAGCAAAAAATCGCCATCCGGCTCCGGTATTTAAACTTCTCGGATATTTTTTAAAAATTTCAAAAAAATTGTAACCATCCTTTGCATTTATGCTAACTACAATGGAACTGATTGAATCATATACTTACACATATTTTTTGTGTCATGCATGCAATGTATAAATGCTTGCATGTGCTCGTGTACATTCACAACCTTTATTGAAGTACAATAAGCTGGAAAACTTAATAAACATGACCAGTGTCATTGGGCGTAACAGCATATGTCTCAGCATATTATTATTATTCCTACGGCTAAGCCTAAGCTTCAGCGTTAAAATAGGTCTATAACTAAACCTAAGCGTAAGAAAAGTAGCCTTAATCTGAGCTACCTCTATTTTATAGTGCCTACGAAAACAGAGCACTCCTTCGTTATAGGGTCGCAAATTGATAAAGATCGAAAAAACAGATTAAACTTTTTGAAAATTTATTTTCGATCTTTTACATTTATAACGGCCCCCTTATACTTGAAACTTCTCAAAAAGAAGAACAAATGACATACCGCTCGACTCGGCTTGACGAGACAAACCGAGTGGCGTAAATCTTTTCCACAATTTACTCAGCCTACCAAAAATACCGTCATGCAAGTTTCAGGAATCTTTCTTTTCTTACAAAACCAAAGTATTATTACAAGCCTTTCAGGGGGAGCAGTATGTGCGGCTGCTGCCCCGCAAAGCCCGCGCACTAAGTAACGCACACTGTGCACTGATAAATTCCGTTAAGAGCAAGTTACGCTATTAGTACGCGAAAAATTTGAAAAAATGGAAAAAGGTGAAAATTTTTTGAGAAAACGTTATTTTCTGATGCGTCACGCCGTTCTGAGCACGAAAATACCTCATTTTTTGAAAAACAACGAATATTTCGACTTCAATTTATTTTTGACAATATAGCGAAGGAGAGCCGACAACTGGATGCCCATAAAGCCGATCACTTTAAGCCGTTAAAAGTAAACATGGGTCAAACAAATATTGCAACTGAACACAACGCCACAAAAAGCGAAAAATAACGGAACAGGATTGTTAAAGTGTTAAAAATGTATCGGCGTGAAATGTTAATCTGTGTCACTAGATTTGAATTAACTTTCCGGCTCCAGCCGGATATTGGAATGTTATTTATCAAATTTTCACTCCTTATTAAATAAGACGACAAGCCTAATTGAAACAACACATATTTAATAACATGATAAGCTCTTGCAACTCAGGTTGCCAGCTGAATGTGAGACACCTATCAGAATCGTTATGATTAATTGATTTTCAATTTTTAAGTTCCGATTAAAATTCAAATTCCGTGTCTCAAAATCACTAATATATAATTCTATTACTTTTGAGAAACGAATTACTAATATAAGTAAAATAACTTTAGATATTACCCATTGTTACCAACCTAAATATTTATACGAAGCAGTAACAAAATAATCATAAAAACAAACAGCGAAATACGGAATACATTGGACGTATTTGTCGAAAAACTTTGTTCACCCATCGCGCTGCGGAACGAAACACAGCTGCTTCTACAAATTTTGTAAACAGAATTTCAAACCTTAACATTTTGTAACCGACCAAGAACAAACTAGGTCCACACTTGGAATGCGCCCAATGCCACTATGCGATGCATACTTCTAAAACTAATCCATTATTCAATTTTGCATACAAACAGTCAAGGCAGCAGAGTTAAACGTCAGTCCCAGAGAATAAGTATTTTGACATAGACATCCGCAGTCACACTACCAATCTGGCCGATTATTTCAAGAAACAACAGACCACCAAAACAACCATTACATCTCCAGAACCCGCTTGGCAAAATAACGGTATGTCGACAAGGGTTTAACAACGGATTAAAATTTCCACAGAGCCGCCCTACGTTTTGTCAAGTCGCTTGCGAAGTAGCTTATTTTTGCTATCTTTTAAACTTTTGATGTGCACCTGATCGTAATCAACACGCATGGTTGCAAGCGCGGTCGACATTTCTTCCTATAAGTACATCATGAATCGAAAAACAATACAGCTTACTTTAGTGGAATTCCGAACAAAAAAATTAAAATTGAAAAGAAAAGTAAGCACGCCTAGAAGCGGCTGTCGATTCAAATAAATTGCCATAAAAACACAACAGAAATCAATGTTGTTCTACTTGCCTTAATATCTTGCCACTGATCACGTTCTTCTGACAGTACTTGAGGCGTAAACAGTGGTGTGTCCGGTACTCCAGTATAACCCTGTAAAAATCATACAGTAATTAATATCATCATTAATTAATTATGCTAAACCGCAACGGTTCATATATAAATAAATAGGGCGATGCCGCTTTTTGTTCTGGAAATCTCGTTCATTTCTATTTATTTTGAAGAAAAATAATTTAATCATACTGATATCGGTATCTGATTGGAGCATCATTACGTTACGGAGGAATATGGCACGATAAAAAGCGTAAACTACATACAATGATTATTTAGTTCTGATATTTTCTTAATTGAAATTTATTCAAAATGAAATTCGAGACAAATTTTACACTAAACACGCTTAAACCACAAACCAGCATGCAAAAACTCAAGTGTTATATTTTTAAACTAAGTCAGTGATAAATACAAACCAGAATCCACGGATGATTCATCACTTTATCGATATCAAGACGTTCGGCAGGATCTGTTTTCAGTAAACCACGAATAAGATCTTTTGCTAAAACAAGCAAATTTGGTATAGATTTTTAAGCATTCATACTAACAGCAAGAAGTGCGTAATAGAGGTAGAAAATTAACAATAATTTTGCCTGAATTTCAATCGGAACCAGAATTTTGTTGAAACCCTGCCTATATCATATGCAACATAGATGATCTAATTTAATCAAGCAATTCAAAGGTAGCAAGACGCAAAATATTATTTATTTTTTATGGTTAGTTCTCCATAAAAAGATATTATGTTAAAGTAGCAAAATTTTTCGTTCGAAAACTTCAGTTCCATGCAAATTATGGCCTGTGTTACTTCTACGACCGTCCCATTACCTTCTAAATTGCAACGCAATAGAAGTGCGACGACCGTCCCATTACCTTCTAAATTGCAACGCAATAGAATGTGCGAAGGGCTTTTGGAAATGTGGCTCAGGTTTAGTTTTAGACTCTTTCTTACACAGACGCTTAACTTTCAACGAAATAACCGCCAGCTTATAAAATTATTTCACAAACCGTTGTCGCTAACTTTGTCCCATTCAGGACTGGGAAATTTATAAATTCCAGCTAGTATCCGTTTCTTCATACCAGGGGACATTGCGAGTCCATGAGCGCTGTAGAACGGAGGAAATCCACATAGCCTGAAATTGAAAATAAACCAAACGTGAATTATTTAAAAAACAAATGAACCGTGGCAAGGCAAAGTATGCTTCTAAATTACTGTGACGCTGAGTATAGGATTAGGCTTTCAACTTATTAACGAACTAGTGAATAGAAGCAACTGGAATATTAACTTCGGCACGACTTGATATCTAGAGTTTTTTAACTTTGCCGTTAAGTAGGGATGTGCCGATACCAAAAATTTTGCCGATGCCAATCAATACCAATTCTTATTTTGAAAATTTGCCGATGTCGAACCAATGCCGATTCCAACTTAATTACAACATACTTAATAAACAGACAGGATACTACATTACATCATTATATGAAGACTTAAACCCTAACCAAAATAAACGATTAAAATTTTATAAAAATGGTTCATTTCAATTAATTTTTTCAAACACAAACGCAAAGGAGATATCAGTTCTACTGACCAGGCACATTAGACATGCGCTCAGAAATGAAACTGATAGCATTCCAACTACTGGCTGTTATATGTGCAAAAAGTATCCGCACAGAATCGGCAATGTTTTTGCAGTGCTGATGCCGATACTCACGAAAAGTGCCGATTATTATCGAAGCCGATGCCGATTAATCGGCTAATCCCTACTATTAAGGCTCCATTTCGAGCCTTTCATTCTGGGACATATTATATTTTGTTGCCAGAGAAAACATTACTAATTGTACAGACAGACGGCTAAATATTCAGAAAAGAACGGGTATTAGTTCTGGTTAAGATTCGCAAAAGATTTGATTCAAGCACCAAAGAAATCTTACATCCAAAAACTACGTATAAAGCATAATAAGTTTATGACGTCTATTTGCTGCAAGTTGTTTGATACAACGATTTCTGCTTAAATAATTTTTACGCTGGTTTGTTATATCCAAACATTCCAAAAGTAAATATTCTACTGTTTCATTCACCTTATTACAAGTCCTACAATTACTATTATTATTTGTTCTAAACATTCTTAGATGTCTACCAAAATACCTATGTCTTGCACCGTATACGAGGCTTCTGAGCAACCGGCGCAAAGTCTGGCAAACGTTTAAGGTTATGGCGTACGAACTTAATTTTTTCATTGCGATGTCATTCAAGCTCCTAAAGAGTGGGTCCCGACATTTTTCGACCCATCACTCAAAACATGGCTGAATGCCGAACAGTAAACTTGTTGACATCAAGTGTCTTATTTGCAACCTATTAAAACAGGACATCAGCCACTAAAGTAACAGATAAAGCAATAGGTACTGGAAACATTAATATAAATACCACTAAACTGCTTACAGAATATAAATTACAACACCAAGCGACCACATATCACATAATTTATCATATTTTTCCGGTCCAAGCACTTCAGGCGCAGCGTAATACGGCGTATAGCATGGCGTTTCCAGCGGCCGTTTGTCTGTGGCTGTGGTTCGTTTTGCGAAACCGAAATCGGTCAATTTTAACACTCCATCAGCTCCCGCTTTAGTGTACAGCAGGTTTTCGGGCTAAAGAAAGCAAAAAGTAGAACAAAATACAATAGGTTGCTCGGTTCTTGGTAAACTAATCTCTGTGTAGTGTGAACAAATCAATTAATATTACAACTACGACCTGCATTAAACTTCAGATATGCGTTTCCCTGTCACACATTCAGCTTGCAAATCGCACATTAAAAGTTGAAACATTGAAACTTTTTGGACATCACGACAGTTAAGAACACTTTACATAAACAACATTTTAAACTTGATAACAAAATGGAAAGGTAAGGTAAAAGAAACCTGTAGAAATTATCGAATTTTATTTTACAGTATTCATCAGCACACTATTAAGTATATGTTTTCTCACTTTAATGTCTCGATGGGCAACGTTGATCCTATGCAAATGTTGTATAGCCGAAGAAATATTGAATATAATTGAGGCTGCTTCTGAAAAAAATGCAATATGCATTAAATTTCTGTTCCAGTGTTCTCATGTTATATACCTGATGCACTTATTTCTACCATGAAGTGGAGGACATAACTACTTTGGGCGAGATTTTTGAAACGTTTAGCATGAACTAATCCAAGTTAGCAAAACTTCAAATTTACTCCTACTAAAGCACAAGTCGCAAAACTTCCTCAAGTGAACAAACATACAACGTAGATATGCAAAAATAACTAAAACATGCAATAATAACACAAGAAATAACTCAAAAACCAAACGTTTCTATACCTCGTTCGGTAAAGGCGTTTTGTGCTCGTTCTTGAATCCGAGCAAACAGCTCTCCACCTTCCATGCTAAAATAATACATAATTCAAAAGAATGAGTATCCAACCAAACGTCATGTTATCTTAATATATGCTCACGATACTAAGATCGTGCGCTGCCGTCTTTTTCACTAATACCACATATATACGACATAACCATACATAGATTAGTAATTCAAATTACAAGTGTGGTCACAAAAGTAAAATGCGATAGAAACCCACAATTCTTTTTACTTACTCGATATTAAAAAAGAATATAACAACTGGATGCATTTAAATTGTGAAGCGCCCCATGTCCCGACCCCGGGCCAGCTTTAATGGCCCGGCTCCGCCACCCTTGGGTCCTGGACCATGGATCTGCGACTCGACCCCGAGAATCCTCTAACTGTCAACGAAATTACAGTTCTTACAAGGGTGCGACCAGATTCCAAAAAATACCACGGTGACCACCGAACAATTCATTTGACTTTTCTTTTTTGCGCTATTATTGGCAAAATAACCCTAGTTGGAGATAGGTGTTCTCTTTATTTGCTGTATTTTACATTATCAGAATCCACAGAAGCGAAATCTACCTTCAACCTTATTTTCGGCGATTGTCAAGGTTTGCATACTATAATAATGAAATCTACTTAATTTTTATCGTCATTTTTTAGTAAAATATCTTTATTTAAACAGATCCAAATTTTAATACCGGAATTTTTAATTAAGGTAAAAGTTTACCGCAATAGGAAGGTGAAAAAATGCCGGAACCGGAATTCTGGTTGCACCCTGCTAGATGGCATTCAAATATCAGAACATAGCTGACAATTCGGTCTTTGTGGGCCTAAGGTATTCAAATTATGTGATAAAGCTTAACATCTCACGCAGTGCATATTTAACAGTTTAATAACGACCCTACTACATTGTTCTATTTTTGTAGCGTTACGTTCAGTTATAATATTTGTTTGGCCCGTGTTACTTTTAAGGACATCCAGTTTTTCCTAGGTATACACTATAAAATAAAGGCGGCCAGGATTAAGCTAATATTTTTGCTTAAGCTTACGCTTAGCTATAGACATATTTTTACGCTAAAGTTTAGGCTTAAGTTTAGAAATAGAAATACGCTGAGATACTGTCACGCCCCTAACATAAAACTTGTCATCTTTATCAGGTTTTACAGCGTTATTATAACTCAATAAAGATTGTGACCGTATACGGGTACCGGAATCATACGCTAACGGTATCATGGACAGTACCATAAAATCAAAGTCCGTCGCACAATTTAGCCAGAATCCGAACGCAGCACGGTACGTTTATTAGGTTACCATAGGCAAACGATATGGTAAATAACAAATTCATTCATTACACTAACTTCACAACATGGGAGTATCAACAAAATGTTGCGTGACGTGATATGACAAAAAAGATACCGTACTGTAAGGTACATGCTTACGCAAAAGGTACATAAAACTTGAAGGTTAGTGTATTTTGCTGGCCCCGGCTACGGGTGAAATCCTGATCACGGGACATCTCTAACAGGTATAACAGAAAAATACGTAAAAGTAAGTCAATCAGTTCCATAGCAGAGGCATATATAAATGCAAACGGTTTCAATTTTTTGACGTTTTAAAAATATACGGCAAACAGGGTGCAAAGCGGAACTGGTTTATACCGGAATCAGAACAGCAAATTTATACTGGAATTGCAATCGGAATCGGAACCGGAACTAAAAATTTTGTGACTGTACGAATAACTTGTATTGATGAAAATATGATAATTTAGGGTAACTGTTGGCTTGCAACAATTTTCAAAAAGGTTGCATGCACGAGTGGGCTATGATTTTTAGTTCACGCAAAAGTTAATGTATAATCAATTACTGATAAGTTGGCTCATCGAATGCAATTCAATAGATAAAAAATACAGAACTTTTATTTGATGAATCACAACCGATTGATCGTGCATCAGAATCGGAACTCGTTTTGGATCGGAATTCTAACTGAAATCGTAATTTATATTGCACCCTACCGGCAAGTTAAAATACCGGAGCCAGATGTCTATTTTTAGGCGGACCGTACCCGGATATAGGGTCGAACCCTTGTTCAAACGTAACCAGTTGAGATTTTGCAAGTATTTTAGCTATACGGCTCTGAATTCTAAAAGGTTTGTTGAGTATACTTACCACTCCATAACAACCAATAAGCATTTAATACCGTTGTATACATTTTCATAGACTTCGTAAATCGCTACAATATGACGATTATTACATGACTGCCAATGAATCTCGACTTCACGACGAGCTTTTGGCACATCACGCAACACCTGCAGAAGCAAAACAATGAGACACTAAATGCATATATACGTGCTTAAAAGATTACGACGACAGTCAGTTTTAGAACAAAATGACCCTTGGTAAAGGTAGACAAAAGCCGAAATGTATTTTGCTGGTTTGGATATTTTATAGTCCAAAATGGTTCGGATATTTTGTATTCCACATTATTTACTATGGTATACACGACTACACACATTGATGCGAATGGACACGGTGAAAAACATTAATACATATTCACATATAACATACACTACACTATGCACAACATAATACATACCCACATAACATCTTATATTATATATTATTTTACTACACGCTATATATAACCCACCTGTTCCCACCCTTCCCCGTATATATCTATATATTTATACTAAGTATAATGTATGCTTGTCTGCCAGTTTTGCGCAATGCGCAAGAGTTAGCCAAAGCAGGAAAATTTCATCGCAAATTTTCATTTCATAGAACAATCACGTGTATTTCTTAAGAAATTATTGTAAACAAAGTAATGCTGGAAAATTGCCCAAAATAAAATACGTATGCGGGACGTTCCAGCTTTAATATATACATATATGTACCTATATATTATATATTATACGTATAACATATCTATCTATCTATCTATCGGTGCCTGATACCATCGGGACGGGTGATGGCGCCTTCAACAACAACAATTGGCGGCAATCGTCGGCCGCCGTCCCGTCCGCCCGGTCCACCTCACAGAGCCGGTGTCGAAGAATCAGGGCTTAGTCCCCTAGTTTCCAATTTAGACGTCACTACAAGTGATGATGCCTACTCAGGTAAGGTAGTGAGGATACCTCAGTGTCTGTTGTACTACCTGGGCAGACATTAGCTTCGTTAGTCGAATATAGCCCGTCCTGTTCAGCAGAGGGAAGCGCTAACGCTTGCTGTATCTGCTGGACAGAGCGGGTCCGATCAGTCTACACAGATTTTGTACTTAGGCAGAAACCGATGATAATTTTATGATAGAGGTTTATTTCACTTAATTTGTTTCAACCACAAATGTCAGATTCATTACAGTTTTCTGATCACACGCACTGTTAAGTGCATGAAGAACTACGTATCGGTAAAAATCAGTAACAGAAGAAAACCTTGAGCACACTAACAATACAGCAAAAATATATTATTTTAACATATACAATATCCAGTATCTAATTCATACTCCGGTAAAAAATAAACTATCCGTGTCCGGTATACGTTAAATTAATATCCAGTCACACCCTGGATATTACCGATGCCGATTAATTGGTATATCCCTAATAATATAAATAATAATAATAATAATAATAATAATCATACAAGTAATAATTTGACGCAACTTATATTAATGTGAACTTACTTTTAGAGCACGTTTTTCTCCTGTGTTTCGATTAATACATGCGACCACTTTTCCGTTCACACCAACACCAAGGACCTAAAACATATAAATACGTTCTTTCCAAATCGATGCATTACGAAAACTAGACACGACAAAACAACCACTACTTTTTTACGTAATAAAAATCCCAGTCTTGTTAAATCACATCTCATCTCAACAAGTTGTCTGTGATAAGTTGGGTAGACTAGGTGCGACGGTTTTTGGTTATGAGTTGAGTTCTTGCAGCTGAAAATGAGTGGCGTTCTTATGAGGTTTCGATCCCATGACCGATGTGACAGGCGGATGCATAGAGACAAGTAATTACATCATGCTGATGCTGCACCTCGGTAAAAATCACCGCTGCATATATAGTACCTTCATATGCAGCAACAGTAAAAACATGGAAGAACCAAGATACATGTGTATAATGTTGAGGTTCTTATAAGGCATAAAAACAGAAAAACTCAGCAGTTAATTGTAAGGCGGCGTGGCTCAGTGGATCGCGCGCTGGACTGATAATCTGTCGACCGAGTTCGAAACCTCCAGGGAGCGTCCCTCATTTTCAACTGCTGAGAACTCAGAACTAAAAACTGTCGTACCCTAGCCTACCCAACTTATCACAACCGACAGATTCTCAGTCCAGTGCGCTATCACTAAGCAACGCCGCCTCACAATCAGATGCTGAGTTTTCAGATTTTTATGGCTTATAAGAACCTCATCATTACACTCTTGTATCTCGGTTCTTCCATATTTTACTGCTGCTGCATATGAAGGCACTGCATATGAACCAGTGTTTTAACCGATGTGAAGCATCAGCATGAGGTTTTATTTTATCGCATGTGCCATCCCCAGGTTTTTCTACATGGTCGCCCCTTGACTTCGAACTTAGGCTTTGTTCTAGCACGGCAGTTTGCCATTGCGACCAACAGGCTGTCTGCCAGCGAGTCCAATCTTTATATATTATTTGCTCACCGATTTACTGATTTTGTAATCGTCAGTGATCGGATTGGTTTTCGGACTGAAACCTGAACGAAAAAACGGTGAAGACTCTACTCCCTGTCCTGGTTGAGCTTCACTGGTCATTTGAACGTCTCCCATTTGAAATTTATTCAATAACAAACGTGCTTAATTAATTGACACCATACAAATGAAAATTAAATTTATAGTATTGAGTCAGGCACGTCTGAAATAGTGTGCACGTTCTTTACACCCATAGCATTTTTTTGTCACAGATACTTATGGTGGTACCAGTTTTGGTGTGACGCGGGAACCCAGCGTGCCCTCTGCAACACGCTGGTGCTCAACCTCGGCGTAATTTTGGACCTAGCTATGTCATTCCTTGATGTGTCAACATTAAATTTCGAACCTTTTTTCATCCAATTCTTACCCCGTTCGTGCCGAATTACTGTATTTCTGTTCTTGTCACTATTATGACTATTTTGGCAGTTTGTACGGCTCTTTACGGTAATTTAGCTAGCGAACTGTTGCAGCTGACACAGTTTTATACGAGTGAGATAATATTATTTCGGGAGAGTATGCGCTCAATACAATGCGCTTATCCTTTTCTATAAATTCAACTCCTTTTGCCTAGTTTGTGTCAATCCTAAATGTCCTGTTTTCTGTGATCTCGTATATAACTATTTCCGGTTTTCAGGCTCCCGATTCCCATTTCCTACCAAGTTCAGGTGGCTGTATTCCATTTACAGTGATGTAATGTAAGACAGATACATACAACGTGCACATATAGTACTAGAGAAGATTATAATATCGGCCGCGTGATGTAATGGGTAGAGCGCTTGACTGGTAAGCGAAAGTTCAGAGAACAAGTTACTACATATTCTGTATGAATTTAGAAGCAATTATGTAGAATTAAAAAGAATTCTACACCATTTAGGCTTTTCAACACAATATTTGAGTTTTAATAAAGCTTTCAATATTCCTACGGCTAGGTTTGTACTCGAACAGCATATGCCTTAAACATTGATTACTTTTATTAAATATACTGAAAACCTGGCCTTAAAATGCAACCGTAGACTATTATTAAATCCTACTCAGAATAAAGTTTGAAATAAGAAATTAGCTCGGTAGACGGTAGATATAACGTTGACAGCAGGGTACATAAAAGCACATCGTACGTGTTTGTAAGTATACGTATATCCTTATGTGCATAGCGCATTTAAATGTTAATGCACATGCAGACACGTGCACATATAGTACTGGAGAAGATTATAATATCGGTCGCGCGGTGTATGAGTAGCGCGCTTGATTGGCGAGCGAAAGTTCCGAGGTTCTGTTCCCGGCGTGGCCATATCATTCGGAGAAATTAAAGTGAAAAACGAATTATATTTTCAGTACTGCTAAGAAAGTGATCGTCCCGACCGTGCTGTTCTATCATGGAGGTCCCACTGAGCTTGGCGCTGTAAATAACAGGCCAAGGGATTCAAAGAAGCTTGGATTCGCGGTCCTGGCGACCGCCTGAAGAAGGGGAATGTTGGTATATGTAGTACAGCATCTGCATGTGCATAGTGTATGTAATGCAAGACACAGACAACACATGCACATATAGTACTAGAGAAGATTTATAATATCGGCCGCGGGGTGTAATGGGTCGCGCGCTTGATTCACGAGCGAGAGGTCCGAGGTTCGTTTCCCGGCGCGGCCATATCTTTCGGAGAAATTATAGGAAAACCTATTATATGCGGAGTACTTCAGAGAAAGGGTCATCACAACCATGTAGTTCTGATGCTGTTCTTGTCAATATTCGGAGTGTTCTGGAAGCTTCCACGTACCTTTACGGCAACTTAGCTAGCGAATTGTGCGCATCTGACAGAGCCTTATTTGTGTAAGATATTAATATAATTTTTGAAGAGACTGAAATCATTTATTCCTGCTTTGCGGAGCGACCAAGAGTAGTAATTCTGAGTCAGCATAGTTTATTGGGTCAGAATAGTAACTTGTAGGACTAGGAAACAGTTGCACGTCATTTTTGTATTACTTGCATTATTGTCATAATTGTTGCCCGGACATAGTTTGTGTCAGATGTCCCGCAGGCTGTGTGTGGTAGATCTCGGCCAAATTTCGCAACGTTTTATCATTCCCTGGGGCTCTTCGAATATATACTTTTCGGCCGTAATGCACTCGAACAAAAGTTATTAGTGTTGGAAATCTGGAAAAATACAGAATGATTCAAATGGGACTAACGGGCTTGCGTTGTATTGTTTTGTGTTATATACTTACCCTTACACCAGGTTTCAGCAAGATATTTCCACCTTAGATAGTCTATCAATCTGCTCTTCAGAATACATGCAAAGCAAACGATTTTTCAGATTCACATTTGAAGTAAATAGAAAAAATTGTATGCATGACTACTGATTACCCGTATACCTCAAAAACTGGTATCAGGTCTCCTAAATTACGCATCAAATTTACTGTGGTTCCAAGCGGTGTGACAGTTTCTAAAAGTGGGAAGTGGTCATTGGATTAACATAAAAACGCTATGTGCATTTACACCAATCGAACCACGGACCTATCGCTCGCGACTCAAGCGCGCTATCCATTACACTACGCGGCCGATATTTATATTTTTCTCTATTACTATATGTGCAAGTGTATGCATGTGTCTTAATATTACACGCGCTTATGTGCTTTTATGCACCCTGCTGTCCCCCTTATATTTACCGAGCTAAATTCTTATTTCAAAGTATATTCTAAGTAGAATGTAATAATAGTGTACGGTTGCATTTTAAGGCCAGGTTTTCAAGATATTTAATAAAGTAATCAATGTTTAAGGCGTATACTGTTCGAGTTCAAAAATGGCCATAATATTGAAAACTTTGCTATATAAAGCTCAAATATTGCATCGGAAAGCCTAACGGTATTGAAATTCTTTTTAATCTATATAATTGCTTCAAAATTCATGTAGAAATATAGTAACTTGTTCTACTTTATGGTCACTTATGTCTGCACAAGCATTATCATCTATCCGGTCATTTTTACTTTATAAACAATGCTAAGGTTATATATGTAAAATATGTACAAAATTCGCCCGTGTTTAATAGCCGACGTGTTTTGTGAAATCTGTTCTATGTGAAACCGTATGAGCGATATAGTTACTTGCCTTTTAGGCATGTTGTTAAGTTAGTGTTGAAGGTGTTAATCAAAACAGTGAAACTGATAAACTTGTGGACTATATATGGAATCTTATTCAGGTTGGTATATAGATATCAGACTCAAACATGTAGTATATAGATATATAACTATATATGCAAATACAGTTGGAATTTGACAACCCATTATGAGCCGAAATTGAAAAATATGTCTGAAAATAATCTTACAGTGTTTGATTTTAGTATAAGATTCTGTTCTTTTGCGTTTTATTCTGGAATACAAAAAATTCGATTTAAATTTTCGCCATTAAAATATCATATTTCGATAAATTAACTTATGTTACTCATACACTTACCATACGTGCAATCCCCATATCCATCGTACCCCTATACTGTTTTAAAAAAGCTAGCTATACTGTTGTTGCGAAACTGTGTGCGGACATTTTATCTCTAAAAATGTCCACATAAAGTTTATTGCATTGCCGGACGTTTTGTATATAGTTTGCGCACTATGTTAATATTAACTATAGTTGCGCGGACTGTCGGACTTTTCGTAACAGTTTAAATTGGTCGCCGGAATGCGCTAAATACGATAATTAATTTTCCGAGTATTTTGTTGTTTTTTGTATGTTATTTTTAATACACGTACGAAAAAAAGCTATGTATTTTGGTAGCATGTTTTCCCGCGGTAAGATTAGAATTTGCCAAAAAAGTTTGATTTTCCGGCCAAAATATGCATTTCCCGGCCAAATTTGAATTTTACCTCTAGATTTCCCCAGTACGTCTATTATATAAAAATATTGTCCACTCCACTGGACTGTATTTGTAAACATTTCACTGTACTAAACAGTGGTACTGCAAATCAGTCTTGTCCGGATAGAGTTTCCGTAAAACTCTATAATGTCCGTGACTGGCGGTGATACTATTGGGAAATAAAGAGTTTCAATAAAACATATTGCGGGCAAGCTTTTCCGACAATAATTTGACTTTCCCTCCCAATTTTAAATTTTCGAGCCAAAATTTGAATTTTCCCCCAAATTCGAATTTTCCGCCAAAATTTGAATTTCCCGCCAAAATTTGAATTTTACCGCTAGGTTTCCCCAGTGCGTCTATTATATAAAAATATTGTCCACTCCACTGGACTGTATTTCTAAACATTTCAATGTCCGAAACAAACGCGCTAAAATTTGTAATCAAAATTTTACAACATGAAAGGTTTTACAAAATTGACGACCCGTAATGAGCCGAAATCGAAATCTACGTCTGAAAATAAACCTATGGCGTTGTGCAAAACAAATGTACGGTAACGTATAAATGACATAATCAAACTTATTTTTAGTATTCATTACCTAATATGAGCTTTAATTAATAAAATTTTTACGCAGCGAAGTGAAAAATATTGTAAATCAACAGATATTTCACTGCCACCGACTTACACTAATTTTACCGACAAATCAACGCGTCAAAATTTGCAATCAAAATTTCAAAACTTCACAACATGAATGGTTTTAGAATATTGACGACCCATTATAGCCGAAATCGAAAAATGCGTCTGAAAATAATCTTATGGCGTTTGATTTTAGTATAAGATTGAGTTCTTTTCGCTTTATTCCGGAATACAAAAATTTCGGTGGTGAATTTTCGCCAGTAAAATATCGAATTTCTATAAACGAGCTTATTTTTAGTAGGTATTCATTAGCTAATTTGAGCTAAAATTAGTAAAGATGTTTCACTGCAGACGACTTTGCACTCATTAACCGAAAAATCAACACGCCAAAATTTGTAATCAAAATTTCAAAGTTTCACACCATGAAAGGTTTCAGAAAATTGAGAATCCATTATGAGCCGAAATCGAGAAACACGACTGAAAATAATCTTACGGTGTTTGTCTTTAGTATGAGATTGTGATTTTTTACGCTTTATTTTGGAATACAAAAAAATTCGATTGTAAATTTTTACCATTAAAATATCATATTTCTATAAATTATCCTATTTTTAGTATTCAGAAGCAAATATGACCTAAAATTAGTAACATTTTTAAGCAGTAATGTAAAAAATATTGTAAATCCACTGATAATTCACTGCAATGGACTTTGAGCTCATTTACCGAAGCATCAACGCGCCAAAATTTATAATAAAAATTTCAAAATTTCACAATATGAAAGGTTTTACGAAATGGGCGACCCATTATGAGCCGAAATCGAAAAATACGTCCGAAAATAATCTTGCGGCGTTTGCTTTTAATATATAATTGTGTTCTTTTACGTTTTATTAATGAATACAAAATTCGATTCTAAACTTTCGCCATTAAAATATCATTTCTATAGATGAACTTATTTTTATTATTCAGATGGACATTAAGGCGTATTCAGCAACGCTGTAGCGGGCAAGTTCAAAATCTACGAACAGTGTGCGGACCTTTCAAGTTTTACAGGAAATTCAAACTGAAAACTTGAACGGAAATATAATTTAGGTGCGAAAATTCAATTTTTGGCGTGAAATTTAATTTTTGGCGGGAAATTCAAATTTTAGCGGGAAATGAAAATTTTGGCGGGAAAATTCAAATTTTGGCGGGAACATTCATATTTTGGCAAGAAATTTAAATTTTAGCGGGGAATTTAAGTTTTGGTGAGAAATTTAAATGTTGGCGGCAATTTTAAAATTTTTGCGCGAAATTGAATTTTGGCGTGAGATTTAAATTTTGGCGGGAAATTCAAAGTTTGCTGGAAAAATTCAAATTTTGGCGAGAGCATTCAAATTATGAAAGAATCCCAAATTTTGCGAAAAATAATTTTTTTAAACAAACTATATATCGGACATTCCACACCTATTGTGCAGTTGAGCGGACATTTAAGGTAAATAGCGACGGTATAAAAATTTTACTGTACTGTCTATGTCTACACAAAAGTTGTATAATCCGCGCAGCTAACTATATTGTCGGACGTTGCACGTGCGAAGCGCACGCATTATAACGTGTGAGTGACATTCTGCTTGGCTCTAAAGCTACAAGAACATGAAAATATTTCAGTACGTTCAAAGCTAAATTTACTCATAAACATGAATTATGGATAATTGAAAATAATAAGCAAATAATCGATTCCCTTCATAAAATTAAACCGCGTTAAAAACTAAACTATTTAGGTTGGATCCTAAATTTCATACTATAAAGTTACTTCATAATAACATGTACTCAACATTTTAGCAGGCTATTGGTTGTTAGGATACTATTAAAATATATTTGCCAAAACATACTTTAAAATTAATAATAACAACCAAATAATAGTATATATTTTGACGTTTACCAGTAATTTCGTTTAACGATAACAAGTAGCTCAATTCAATCGTAGTCTTTGTTTACCTTTATAAATCTTCGCAGGTCGAACCTGCCTTTACATGACCGAATAGGTTCTTCCTATTCATAGTAGATTGTGTCTACCTTTAAGCATTTTCATAGGTTAAAATTAGGTGAATTTTCAAATGGATTAGCTTTCAGTTCAAGGTACCCGGTATCTACTTCAAGATAATTTATTCACCGGGATCTGGCAGACTATGTCTACGTTTGTCGGTACACCGCAAACTTTGCAGAATTTTGTAATAGAAATTTATGTAGTAATAAATTTTAAATAATAATGTTCTGCCAATCGAAAGACATTAGGATTTAATATTGGTGCCAAAATATCTATATAGTTAACAATTCAATAACTTATAAATTATGTCAGTACCACGTTAACGCTGGTTCGGCTTGCACATAAAATGTCCGTGCCATTTCAGTTTTCCATGGACCCTATAGAGTACGGCGATAACTATGTACGGACATAAACATTAGTTAGCTACCGCGTCCGGACATAGTTTTTGTTTTTGCCGAAATGTCCGCATAGTTAAAAGCTTTTGTTTTTGCCGAAATGTCCGCATAGTTAAAAGCTTTTGTTTTTGCCGAAATGTCCGCATAGTTAAAAGCTAAGTTACGTTTTCGTGAACAACAAATTTTTGTGTGCACCATGTTTTTGGAATAATGAAATTTTATTTTATATTGCATGTAAAGTGTTTTCTACGCTCGTGTAATGTCAGACCAAGCATCTACCTTTTTCGTTTGCGGACACTGTTTCCGTGACACTATTCACCGTCCGCTATTAGCTAAAGTTATCTCAGCGGACGTTGTAGCGTATTTTGGTTTCGCATGACGGACACCACATTGGAGTATCTAAAAGACGTTCGGACACAGATTGATATAATCCCTGTATATACCTACCTTAATATAGCAGATTCCATGCCTATCTTTAAATACAACTAGTATACTTAACCACCAGAAGAAGCCACCTTTAGGGTGGCATACCGGAAACATCTATTATTTATACATGGATATATAAAACGTGGACAGTGTCTTGGTATATAGGTGATTTGATTAAGGTATGCGGATCATATAAACCACGGTCCGGTGCAGCTGATCCCCAAGGGATTGCTAATATATTTTTAATTATATGTTCTCGAATATTAAAAATATTTTTATATATCCTACCAACATGGTGCAACCGGAATTATGAAATACCGGAACCGGAAAGTTAAAAAATACTGGAACCGGGACCAAACGCTATTTAATCGTTTTTAACGGTGGAAACATAAATCCTGAAACAAATGCAGTAGCTGGAAACCAGGGTACAGACCGAGGTCTGCCTCCGGCTCCGGCAGAAAATCGGCATCCGGCTCCGGCAAAATTTTTGCCGGATGTTCTGGCAATTTCGGTAGTAAAATTTTGCATAATTTTGCAAAATTTATCTGTTTCAACGCGTTTCGTTTTCCTTTTGTCGCAATTTTCAGGAAAGAATTTGCGAAAATTTGCAGATAATTAGCGTAAAACCATACAAATTAACAACATATTGCAGATATTGGCTAAAATTAACTAGTTAATCATCTTCATTACTACCTAATTTCGCCTCACCTCCGACTCCGGCAAATTTTGTTGACCTCCGGCTCCGATATCACCCTCCTAGAAACATATCAATTGTAAAGTATATATGACACAAATTAAAAATTTTGGCAAAATACGCTCAGACAATTTCAAAAAATAAGTTAAAATAAAATGTCAATTAAATTTTCCTATGAGAAAAAATATCAATACCAAAAGTACCGGAAAATTCCGGTAAAAATACCAGATTTTTTACCGGAGCCGGATAGCAAAAAAATACCGGATTTCCCTAACTGAACCGGAATTCCGGATGCGTCTTGCCTATGAACATGCATTTTTTTTGAGAGAGAAAGTTTACTAGTCAATTTAACACTTCTCCACCGCTCATATGGAGATTATAACAAAACAATACAACCAACACAGATATAGTTAAACCAGCAAAATATTGTGAAACAGCTTGCTTTTACGATAATTTTCTGTGAAATTTCGGAAGCTTTCCTGAAAATTGTGACAAAAATAAAACGAAACGCGATAAACAAGTAAATTTTGCAAAACTAGCAAAATTTTACTACCTAAATTGCCGGAACCTCCGTCAAAAATTCTACCGCAGGCGGAGGTCGATTTTCTGGCGGAGTCGGAGGCAGACCGCCGGTTGTATCCTGATTCCTAAGTATATAACCGTGCACCATCGCTCAACCTTTTGATACAAGACAAATAAACGTTTAATTCGACGGATAGTCGCAGTACCGGATATAAATCAGTAACGAAGGGTGGCGGAGCGTGCGTTAAAAATAAATGACAATATGTAAACGAATAACAGGGGAATACGCTATAGAGAGGCTTAATAAATATCAGCCCCCCTCTTATTCGGGTCACTACAGTAACCTAGTTTACAA
The DNA here is from genome assembly GCA_030248215.1 of Enoplolaimus lenunculus. Lineage (NCBI taxonomy): Eukaryota > Metazoa > Nematoda > Enoplea > Enoplida > Thoracostomopsidae > Enoplolaimus > Enoplolaimus lenunculus. Next base: position 87,637 of record JASANG010002614.1, read on the forward strand.
TATTCGTTGTGCCAGCTTAGACACAGTTCTAGTTTTCGTTATATTTCTACGGAATCTAAAACAACTGGATCGTCCGAAAGTTTTATTAGCTCAACAATTATTTTGGAACATTTGATTCTAAGAAGCGTAAGACATCCGCATATTCAACTGCGTGGCAATGGAATGATGCAGGTTTTGAACATTTTATTCTCACACACGATAGCATTGTAAAATTACACATTAATATAACAGTCTAAGCCCATATTATCAAATGCGTATAGCACCTATCATCAGATAGCGATAGGTTTTCAAACTGACGAACATCTGGAAGTGAAGATCTCAAAATTGGTACAGGAGTGGGACAAATCAAAGGCAACAATATGCTAAATTTCTAACGTCACCATGCGCCTGTTCCGAAGTTACAGCATGTATAGCCAGGCGGTGATTGGTTGACAGGTGCTACACATTTGAGAATACGGGTACTCGCTATCAAATTAGAATTTGCGCTTTAAAATTAATTTCAATTTTGTGTTCTAAATCTGTATTCAATAGAATCTAAACAAATAGAAACACATTATCAACAATCGCTATAACTTCCGTTGTTTATAACGGTAACTCTACATAATGGCACTAATTTCAAACACCCACACCGGCCGAAATAAATATAGAAAAAAAACTATATATATATAAAACAGATCCGAAGTTTTACTTTTGTGGCGAAATGCTTAAATTTTGTAAATATACGTAATGTTATTGATTTACTACATGTAAGTATTCCCAAAAACACCAAAGTACAATCAATAATCCACGTTAACTTAGACAATTGTACCGCATTGTTGTCGAAACAGAAACAAACTGCACAGCAACACCGGAAAAAGCTCAACACAATTAACAATAATTAAAAAACGAAAGCAACCACAGAACACTAGCCACATTTCCAAAATGCACCAAAATTTATATATATATATATATATATTAGGGTGCAACCGGAATTCCGGTTCCGGCATTTTTTCACCTTCCGGTTCCGGTAAATTTTTACCGGATTTAAAAATTCCGGTGTTATAATTTGGCCGTATATTCAGGGTGCAACCGGAATTCCGGTTCCGGTATTTTTTCACCTTCCGGTTCCGGTAAATTTTTACTGGATTTAAAAATTCCGGTGTTATAATTTGGCCGTTTTATTAACATTGCTAATTTTTTAATAATCTCTTTTGAAAGCCACTTGTACTCCGAATATAAGCTATTGATGGTGGATTTCACTTCAGTCGACGACGAAAATCTAAAATACAACAAATAAAATAAACACCTATGTTCGACTACGGTTATTTCACAAATAATAGAGCAAAACATAAGATTAAAATGAAATTTTTGGTGAAATGCATTTTTCACTTTCCGGTTCCGGTTCCTGTAAAATTTTCAAATTCCGGTTACGGTTCCGGTAAATTGCAATTCCGGTTGCACCCTGATATTTCCGGTAAAAATTTACCGGAACAGTCATCAACAAACAAAAATAGGTGCCAATGAAAAAAATGACCGCCAACCAATAATAAACATACCGCCGATGTACACGTTCACATAGCAAAATATAGCTGCTGTGCAAACTTCTTTTGTAAACTAGGATGAAAACGGTACTGTACTTCCAGGTACATGCTTACGCGCAAAAGGTATAAATTTTAAAGTTTAGTGTATTTTGCTGGCCCCGGCCATATTTCTTGCCCCGGGACATATCTAATAAATATACATACATATATACTATATTTTCACGGCATGTCACTTAAAAATTTGATTCGTTTCCAGGTTCACAGATTCAAATAATGACTAGCACTAAAATCAAACAACTGAATCACGAATAATTAAGTGTTCAGAGAACATGCATAGATTAGGAGGAATTTCACTTTAGAAAGTGAATAAAATTACAACCGCGGACTGTTGTACACTTACGCTTAAAGGCTTAGGCTTAGGTTTCGGAAAAGCCATACCTAAGCCTGAACCTTAAGACGCTACATTTAACACAAACCTGAGCAGTTTACTTTGGTTCTGAAGCCCACGCTAAACACTGTTATTCTGCCAAATCAAGCAAGGAAAATTTCAGCTTGATACAAGCTAAGACCAGTATTTATGTTATTTATGAGGTATTTTGTCATAATATATAAAGTAAACCAAAGCATTTTCACCACGTTGAGCAGCTGAACCTGTATAACATGATACTTTTGTAGTCCTAACTATATCATAATGCAAAAATATTGAGCCGGTGTTAATATTAAAAGGGTAACAGTAGTTCTAGCATTAAGCGTAAGCGTCTGTGTAAAGAAGAGTCTAAAACTAAGCCCATAAAAAATGCCGTATAACACCAGCCTAACTGAGTATACCTGACATTAATAAGTAAAAGGCAAGCTAGCCAGCGTGGCAATCTGTAAAGTGCACAATTAAATTTTCTATGCCGCAAAACCAATGTGCACATAACTTCTGAATATTGAAATAACACATCCTTAATAACATGATAAGTCCTGCTACATTCATTAAATTTTTTAGTTAATTGCAACTCAGGTTGCCAACTGAATGTGAGACACCTATCAGAATTCATTATGGAAAATTATATTTCAACTTTTAACTTCCGATTGAAGTTCAAATTGAGTGTCCCCAAATCACTAATATATCAATCTATTACTTTAGAAAACCGATTTACTAATATAAGTAAAAAGGGTAAAATTCTTCATGTTCAACATTAAACACAATTTCAAATCTTAACATTCTGTAACCGACCAAAAACAAACTAGATCCATACTTGGAATGCGCCCAATATGCAATGCATACTTCTAAAACTAATCTAGTATGGAATTTGGTAAACAATCCATCAAGGCAGCAGAGTTAAATGTCAGTCCCAGAGAATAAGTATTTTGACATAGACATCCGCAGTCACACCATCAATCTGGCCCATTATTTCACGAACCATCAAACCGCCAAAACAACCATTACATCTCCAGAACCCGCTTTACAAAGTAACGTTAAGTCGACAAGGGTTTGACAATGGATTAAAATTTTCACACTGCCCTAAGTTTTGTCAAGTCGCTTGCGAAGTAGCTTATTTTTGCTATCTTTTAAACTTTTGATGTGCACCTGATCGTAATCAACACGCATGGTTGCAAGCGCTGTCGACATTTCGTCCTATAAATACATCATAAAACGAAAGAAGAATACAAATTAATTTAATAGAATTGCGAACCAAAAAGAAATAAAATTGAAAAGCAAAGTTAAGCTCGCCTTGAAGTGGTTGTCGATTTAAATGAATTGCCATAAAAACACAACAGAAATCAATGTTGTTTCACTTACCTTAATATCTTGCCATTGATCACGTTCTTCTGACAGTACCTGAGGTGTAAACAGTGGTGTGTCCGGTACTCCGGTATAACCCTGTAAAAATCACACAGTAATTAATATCATCATTGATTAATTATGCTAAATCGCAGCGATAAATAGGGCGATGCCGCTTTTTGTTCTGGAAATCTCGTTCATTTTTATTTATTTTGAAGAAAAATAATTTAATCATACTGATATCGGTATCTGATTGGAGCATCATTACGTTACGGATGAATATGTCATGATAAAAAGCGTAAACTACATACAATGATTATTTAGTTCTGATATTTTCTTAATTGAAATTTATTCAAAATTAAATTCGAGACAAATTTTACACTAAACACGCTTAAACCACAAACCAACATACAAAAACTCCAGTGTTAGATTTTTAAACTAAGGCAGTGATAAATACAAACCAGAATCCACGGATGATTCATCACTTTATCGATATCAAGACGTTCGGCAGGATCTGTTTTCAGTAAACCACGAATAAGATCTTTTGCTAAAACAAGCAAATTTGGTATAGATTTTGAGCATTCATACTGAACAGCAAGAAGTGCGTAATAGAGGTAGAAAATTAACAATAATTTTGCCTGAATTGCAATCGGAACCAGAATTTTCATGAAACCTGCCTATATTATAAGCGACTTAGGTGATCTTATTTAATCAAGCAATTAAAATGTAGTAAGAAGAAAAATATTTATTTTTACACTTAGTTCTCCATAAATAGGTATTATGTTAAAGTTTCAAAACTTTCCATCTAGAAGTTCAGTTCAATGTAAATTATGGCCTACGTTACTTTTACAACCGTCCCATTACCTTCTAAATTGCAAAGCAATTGAGTATGTGAGGACATTTAATGGAATTTTGGCTTAGGTTTAGTTTTACTCATCATTACACAGACGCTTAACTTTCAACGAAATAACCACCAGCTTATAAAATTATTTCACTAACCGTTATCGCTAACTTTGTCCCATTCAGGACTGGGAAATTTATAAATTCCAGCTCGTATTCGTTTCTTCATACCAGGGGACATTGCGAGTCCATGAGCGCTATAGAACGGAGGAAATCCACATAGCCTGAAATTGAAAATAAGCAAAATGTGAATTATTTAAAAAAACAAATGAACCGCGGCAAGATACGAACTAGTGAACGGAAGGAACTGGAACTTAACTTCGGCAAGACGTGACATCTCGTGTTTTAACTTTGCTATAAAGGTTCCATTTCGAGCTTTTCATTCTGTGACATATATTTTGTTGTCGGAGAAAACATTAGTAATTATACAAGACAGATAGCTCAATATTCAGAAAAGAAAGGGTATTAATCCTGGTTCAGCTTCGCAAAGGATTTGATTTAAGCACCCAAAAAATCCTAAATCCAAAAACTACGTATAAAGCATAATAAGTTTATGACGTCTATTTGCTGCAAGTTGTTTGATCCAACGAACGAGTTCTGCTTAAATAATTTTTACGCTAGTTTGTTTTATCCAAAAATTCCAAAAGTAAATATTCTACTGTTTCATTCACCTTATTACAAGTCCTATAATTACTATTATTGTTTATTCTAAGCATTCTTAGATGTCTACCAAAATACCTATGTCTTGCGACTGTATACGAGGCTTCTGAGCAACCGGCGCACAATCTGGCAAACGTTTAAGGTTGTGGCGTATGAACTTAATTTTTTCATTGCGACGTCATTCAAGCTCCTAGAGTGGGTCACAACATTTTTCGATCCATAACTCAAAACACGACTGAATGCCCAACAGTAAACTTGTTGGCATCAAGTTTATTATTTGCAACCTATTAAAACAGGACACCAGAAACTAAAGTAACAAATAAACCAATAGGTACCGAAAACGTTAATATAAATACCACTAAACTGCTTACAGAATATAAATTACAACACCAAGCGACCACATATCACATGATTTATCATATTTTTCCGGTCCAAGCACTTCAGGCGCAGCGTAATACGGCGTATAGCATGGCGTTTCCAGGGGACGTTTGTCTGTGGCAGCAGTTCGTTTTGCGAAACCGAAATCGGTCAGTTTTAACACTCCATCAGCACCAGGTTTAGTGTACAACAGGTTTTCGGGCTAAAGAAAGGAAAAAGTAAAACAAAATACAATCGGTTGCTCGCTTCTTGGTAAACTAATCTCTGTGTTGTATGTACAAATCAATTAATATTACAACTAAGACCTGCATTAAACTTTAGATATGCGTTTCCCTGTCACACATTCAGCTTGCAAATCGCACATTAAAAGTTGAAACATTGAAACTTTTTGGACATCACGACAGTTAAGAACACTTTACATAAACAACATTTTAAACTTGATAACAAAATGGAAAGGTAAGGTAAAAGAAACCTGTAGAAATTATCGAATTTTATTTTACAGTATTCACCAGCACACTATTAAGTATATGTTTTCTCACTTTAATGTCTCGATGGGCAACGTTGATCCTATGCAAATGTTGTATAGCCGAAGAAATATTGAATATAATAGAGGCTGCTTCTGAAAAGAATGAAACATGCATTAAACTTCTGTTGCAGTGTTATCAAGTTATATAGCTGATACACTTATTTCTACCATGTAAGTGGAGGACATAACTACTTTGGGCGAGATTTCTAAAAAGTTTAGCATGAACTAATCCACAACTTCCTCAAGTGAACATACGTATATGTAAAAATAACTAAAACATGCAATAACAACACTAAAAATAACTCAAAAACCAAACGTTTATATACCTCGTTCGGTAAAGGCGTTTTGTGCTCGTTCTTGAATCCGAGCAAACAGCTCTCCACCTTCCATGCTAAAATATTACATAATTCAAAAGAATGAGTATCCAACCAAACGTCATGTTATCTTAATACATGGTCACGAAACTAAGATCGTGCGCTGCCGTCTTTTTCAGTAATACCACACATCTGAAATAAGCATACGTGGATTATCAATTCAAATTACACGTGTGGTCACAAAAGTAAACGCGATAGAAAACCCACAACTCTTCTTACTTACTTGATATTAGAAACTAATATAACAACTGGATGCGTTTAAACTGTGAAGTGCCCCGGGTCCAAGCCCCTGCTCCGGTAACAGTCGTGAACCCGGGGCAGCTCTAATGTACCGGACCTGGCAAGCATCCTTGGGCCCTGGCCCATGGAACTGCAGCTCGACCCCGAGAAGCCTCTAGCTGTCGACGCAATCAAAGTTGATGATGATGATGATAGCCCTCTTTGAAGCTTCCTTCCTATATTTGGTATCCCAGATGCTTGGCGACGGCAACTGGGTCTGTCCACAGAGATTCTTCCGTTAGGTTTGTTGGTTTTGCTGCGCAGTTAAAGATATGGGCGGTATTATGTGGCCCGACGTTGCAATCTGGGCAGACGTCGACGATCTGATTATTGATCCTTGCCAGGTACGAGTTCAGATGTCTGCTGTAGCCGGATCTTAGTTGTGCGAGGTGGGTTCTCACTTGGCGGGGAAGAGATTCTTCAGTTGAGCAGATCGGCGGAGGATATCCCCCCAGGACGAGATTCTGCTTATACCCGTGTTTTGCGCTCTCCACAGCAGAAGAATGGAGTGACTTAATCCCGGCCTTGAGATTTTCATCATCGAGACGACCCTCCAGGGGCAGCAGGTGAGTATATTCAGCAGAGTGTTTGTACCAAACCGTAGGTTTCATATTTGGTCTTGCTGGAACTTGTTTGATACAACTGTCATGGCATGGGTGTGCGGGGTGGTGGCTGGAGAATGCGAACTGGCGGGCAATAAGCTGGTTGTGCTTCTTTACGGGCAGTTCTTTGGCCTCGCGATGAAGGTCATCGATGTCGGTCATTTGCATGCATCCGATGGCAATGCGCAGTGCAGTATTCTGCGATCTTTGTAGGCGTGTCCAGTGTGTTTCCGTGAGGATTGGTTCCCAGACGGGACAACAGTAGCTTAGAATCGATCTGCTAATAGCTCTGTATGACAGTAACCAGGGTGCGACCAGATTTAAAAATACTGGAGACGGAGGATCTAATATCCGGCCGGAGCCGCTTAATCAATTCAATCTAACACTAGATGGCATTCAAATATCAGAACGTAGCTGACAATTCTGCCTTCCTTGGCCTAAGGTATCTGAACTGTTTATGTGATAAAGCTTAACTTCTCACGCGATGCATTTTTAACACTTTAATAACGATCCTATTCCATTACTCTATTTTTTGTAGCGTTGCGTTCAGTTACAATATTTGTTTGGCCCGTGTTACTTTTAAGAACATCCAGTTTTTCCTAGGTATATACGGGCTGGGTTCCTGAAAACCCTACTTAAGTAACACTTGGTACTTAAGTATGTGCTAAGTTTAAGCAATTTATCGTTTTTAAAAGCGTACTTAAGTTAAGTAAATACTTAAGTCTCTGACTAAATCTGATAGATTACAAATTAACCGTTCAGATATACAAACTTTGATTTAACTAAAATTGCAGATTCGTGGTATGACAATGGCTCACATTTGGCGTTTACCTGTTTTGTTCGAAAAGTTAAGTATTTACTAAAGTCGGTGAGTTAATTAATTACTTTAGTATAACTTAAGTAAACTAAGCTAAGATTTTTGCTTAGGCTGACGCTTAGTTATAGACTTATTTTTACGCTGAACTTTAGGCTTAAGCTTAGAAACAGGAATACTGCGAAATACTGTTACGCCCTTTAACAAAAGCGGTACCGTACTCTCAGTCTCAGGTACATGCTTACGCAAAAGGTACATACAATTTGAAGTTTAGTGTATTTTGCTGGCCCAGGCCTCGGATGAAATCCTGGTCCCGGGACATCTCTAACATGTATGACAGAAGAGTATGTAAAAGTAAGTCAATCAGTTCCATGACAGAAGTCTTATATAAATACAAATGATGGCTTCAATTTTTTGAAGTTTTAAAAAACATCCGGAAGCAAGTTCAAATACCGGAGCCGGATGTACATTTTTAGCCGGGGACGGAGCCGGTTATGGGGTCGCACCATGGCTATTACGTAGCTAGTTGAGATTTTGAAAATTTTTAACTATGCGGCTGAATTCTAAAAGGTTTGTTGAGTATATATACGTACTTACCACTCCATAACAACCAATAAGCATTTAATACCGTTGTATACATTTTCATAGACTTCATAAATCGCTACAATATGACGATTGTTACTTGACTGCCAATGAATCTCGACCTCACGACGAGCTTTTGGCACATCACGCAACACCTGCAGAGGCAAAAGAGCGACATACTAAATGTATATACGTGCTTAAAAGATTATAAAGACAGACAGTCTTAGAACAAAGCGAGCATTAGTAAAGGTAGCCAAAGCCGAAATGTATTTTGATGGATTGGATCTTTTATAGTCCAAATGGTTCGGATATTTTGTACTCCATATTATTTACTAATGGTATACGCGCATACACACATTAGTAGAGATCGAAGAACGATTGCTACTTGACTGCCAATGAATCTCGACCTCACGACTAGCTTTTGGCACATCACGCAACACCTGCAGAGGCAAAACAGTGACATACTAAATGTATATACGTGCTCAAAAGAATATAACGACACACAGTCTTAGAACAAAGCGAGCATTGGTAAAGGTACCCAAAGCCGAAATCTTAAATCTTCCAAATTCATTTACCCTACAAGAACAAAAAAAAAAATAATACAAATATATGAAGATAATTATATAAGTGATCTGCCGGATGTCGATTTTTCCAAATTTTGCTAACGCCGAACGAGCCGATCCAGAGGATGCCGGGGCCATATACCATCATGGACGGTACAAAAAAACAATATCCCGTGGAACAATTTAGCCGGAATCCGAATGCAGAACAGAAAGTTTATTACATTGCCACAGGCAAAATGTCGCAAGACGCGATATGGCAAATAACAAATGCATTAATAACACCAACTTCGCAACATGAAACTGTCAACAAAAAGTCGCGTGATGCGTGACGCGATATGATAAAAACGGCAATCAAACGCACTGATATACAACACAAATGAAATTAATTTCATTCCAACTCACCGTTAAGTGCAAAAAGTATCGGTAAAAATCAGAAATTTTTTGCAGTACTGATGTTGAAGTGACGATATTACCAGGGTTTAACCCGATCTCCTGTTCCGGTTTAATATCCGGCAGAAACAAATATCCTTATACGGTAACGGAGTTCCAGTATAAACCTAACGGATACTCAAGTTTCGATACGTTTTCAGCAACTTGTAAGCCAGTGAGGGTTTAATGCATTTTTGCAATAATTTCAGTATAAAAAGTTCAATATTCGTACTCGGTATCCGATTAATTAATTACCGATGCCGATTAATCGGCATATCTTTAATAATAATTAATAATCAAAATAAACATAATAATTCGAAGCAACTTATATTAATGAGAACTTACTTTTAGAGCATGTCTTTCTCCTGTGTTTCGATTAATACATGCGACCACTTTTCCGTTCACACCAACACCAAGGACCTAAAACATATAAATCGGTTCGTTCCAAATCAATGCAATAACGAAAATTAGACACGAGAAAAGAAACACCACCTGTTTACCTCATAAAAACCCCAGTCTTGTTAAATCACTTCTCATCTCAACAAGCTGTCTGTGATAAGTTGCGTAGACGGTACGACGGTCTTTAGGTGTGAGTTGACTTCTTGCAGCTAAAAATGGGGGCGTTTTCACCAGGTTTCTATCCCATGACCGACAGATTTTCAGTCTAACGTGCTACCGCTGAGCCACTCCGCCTCACAATCAGATGCTGAGTTTTCAGGATTTTATGCCTTATAACACCCATTTCAGTACTGCTGCATATGAAGGCACTACATATGCATAAATGTTTTGACCGATGTGCAGCATCAGCATGAGTTTTTATTTTGCCTCAGTGCATCCGCATGTCCCAACCCAGGTTTGTCAACAAGAACGCTTTTGTCCTCCAACTTAGGTTTTGTTCTAGCGCTATGTCTGAAAAAAGCAGGTTCGATTATTATTATACATTTGCTCACCGATTTACTGATTTTGTAATCGTCAGTGATCGGATTGGTTTTCGGAGTCAAACCAGAACGAAGAAACGGTGAATACTCGAGGCCCTGTCCTGGTTGAACTTTACTGGTCGATTGAACGTCTCCCATATGAAATTTATTAAATAATAAACGTTTTTAATGAATTTATACTATACGAATGAAAATTAAATTTACAGTAGTGAGGGACGTTAGAATTAAAGCGCACGTGCTTTACACGCATAGCTTTTTGTGTCACATATACGAATTGTGATACCAGTCTCGATTTCAACAACAATTTCCGCCTTAGATAGTCTCTTTCTGCTCTTCAGAATGCATGCAAACCAAACGATTTTTTCAGATTCAAATATGACGTAAAAAGAAAAAATTGCATGCATGACTACTGATTACCCGTATCCCTCGAGAACAATTTTTGGTCTCTCATTCTTACGTAATACGACAAAAATATAATTCTCATACTCAGAGTAGCTACGTTATTAAGAGGACTCCCATTAATGTTTGAACGAAATCTTTTTTAACACAAGCAACAGGTTGAAATAAAACGTAGCGTAGTAACGACGTTTTAAAACCTGAACTACATTAACTGAGTGTGAAAACTTGTGACGCAATAGCGCAGACCTTATAAAAATTTGTTCAGTGTCTAGATGCGCGAATTTTCCCGGTCACTGCCTTCGGATGTTTGAGGACTAAAATCTATTTATACTGAAAGTTTCGTCGCAATTTATAAGAGACGTCGGAAATTGTTCATGCAAGCATATGAAGCTCTTCGTGTTTTAACAATACAGGTGAACTTCCGTAGAACGCCTTAAGGTTTCGAGCATTGGTTTACACTTTGTGCACACGGTGCAACAGAACACAAATTTTCTCTGTTTTTAGGAGAATATGAGATCCTAAAGCATATTAAAGTTCTTATTTAATTTTTTGTTGTCATAACTCATAATTGATGTTGAATTTAATAATTTTAAAGTAATCTACAGAAAGCTTACCACCTAGTGGCGGATCCAGCGAGTTCGAAATAGCGGGAGGTATAAATATCGTCGTGGAAAAACTTTTAGGGGAAGCGAGCAAATAGTCCAACGCAATTCATTGTTTACCTTTAACACAAAATTTTGGTTTGACCACTGTTACTAGGAAAACCCTACCCAGAGTAAAAACTGGCAGGAAAAAGTTTGTCACTTCCCGTAAAATTCAGACTTATTTTGTGCAAATCGTTTTAATAATGAACGCTTGTTTGCGTCAGGCTAAAAATTTGTGTATTCCGGTTATAAATTTCTTCACAGGACACAACGTTTACGCTTGTTAGCGCACTGTCGTTTAGAGAATTTGAGCGACATACAAATATTGCTACGATGAGACTGCTTGCATATTGCACTAGATTGAGTTTGCAGGATATGTTTTTATATATTTAGCGTCTTGTGTTCAACACTATCCAGCTTGCTTCTCTCAATGCTTATATTATAAGTTTGTTTGAAGTGCTAAAATAGCGTACAGGACACACCGTGTATTTCGCTTTGTTTTGCATACAATTTATCAATCTGCAACGAATGCAGTTATGTGTATTTTGTAGCTATTTCTAACGAATTAATATGAAATAGGATTCGTCTTGCCACAAACTTAAGCCAGCGTTTGGAGGGAGGTGCATTTTTTCTTAGGATCTGTGAAAAGTAAATGCAGCTGAAACCGAATGATTTGTCAAAATCCGGTATAAATGGACGTCCATTTCCGTTGCCATTTCCGTTTATTAAACACCGGAAATTCCGATATGTTTTGATGAAAGTTTTTTAAAATCACTTATTAAAAAATATTCAGATTTTCAATAAAAATTATTGCAATTGGTCAATAACAACAATAAAACAAAATTTAATCCACAATAAAACAAGTTTCGAGGTGATTTCGCTATTTTTTAATAAATTTTGTTTAGTTAGCCGGGCGAAAAATTGTACACCTCAAGTTGTTTTGTTATAAAAATAGAATATGATTATAACTTCTGTAACTAAAGATTGATTTTCCATTTCCGTCTCCGTTATCTTTCACAATGTGTCTCTGTTATTTTTACTATCCGTTCACACCCTGGCGCTTTGTGTTTGGAATAATGCTCAAAATATCGAACTAAATTCCTTACGATTTTTTTTGAGTAAATTTGGTTTTTCGTATAATTTGGCGTTTATGGTTACCTATTTGGTGCAGCTATTCATGACATTCTGTGGCGATGACAGTGCATTCGTGCCTTTCGCTAGAAACGCCACCACCACCGCCACCAGTTTATAACGCAAGGCTTGCGTTAAACCATGTAGTCTCCATAAAATACGAAGATATTCTATACATTTTTGCGTTTATGGCGCCCTAATGTCAGTTATTTGCTTTTATCGGAAGCAAAATTGTTTTGCAAAACCGACAGAAATTTTATCCTATACGTCAAAATGTTAACAACTGGAAACCCGTCCTATTTTCCGACAGTTTGTTTTGTTGTTGTCCAGATACAGTTTCCAGGAAACTATATGGCGTCCTCTAATAGCGATGTTTCTTACCACGGTGACCCGAATAAGGGGGTAATGAGAGAGGGGTTCCCATCCTGAGTCCCAATCAATAGGAGTCTGTATCCCTAATAAGATTCCGCGGGATAGAGCCCCTAAACCCTAATTGGAGTCCATAAATGTCAATTATCCCTAATTGTAGCGCATAAATAGCTACAGGAGAAAACAAGGTTGAGTTCAAAACTTTAAAGCATACTTAAGTTTTGAATGTAACATTGCAAAGTAACCTTGCATTATCGCTCAAGCTTTTGATGCAAGGCAAAAACATTTAATTCAACGGATAGCTGCAATACCGATATATATCAGTAACGAAGAGTGGCGCATGGCAGGTTGAAAATAAATAACAGTCCGTAAGCGAATAACAGGAGGGACCCTCTGTAGAGACCAAATAAATATCAATCCCCCCTATGATTCGGGTCACTACTAGCAACTAGTTAACTATCAACGACACAGTTATCTTACTGTTGGATGTTCGTGCATCACTACATCTCGTACTAATCGTATAACGTGTGACCGACATAAGCTCGGCCCTAAGCAGTTTCATTCGTTTGATGGAAAAAGCTTCTTAGTCTAGTTTTAATCAAAAGTAATTCAAAATTTAACAGTAATTTAGGTATGCTAAACCATCATCCACTGCAAAAAATGACGCAAATCAACTCAGCTCTTCGCTATTACACAGTAACTTATGTATACCTAAGTACTCATGAAAAAATTATAAATTTCTGAACTGTTGATAATACATTTCTGGTTCCGCCTTATTAAAAATCACAAAAAGAGAACACTTTAAATTTCAGTGAGTTGATTTTAATTCAGAATGAGTTGAATCACTCAGTCTGAGTTAGGACTATCAGAACTCAGAATTTTGAGTTGATTTAATTCATTCGGAGTTAATTAATCAACTCACCCAGAGTCAACTCAACTCAGAGTGAGAATTGATTAAACTCAGAGTGAGTTAATGTTTATTGATATTAATTCACAAATAACCAACTGGCTAGTTGAATTGATTAATCAACTCATTGGAATTTACAGAGAAAGTATATATTCGTCTTAAAAAAATTAAGTTCGACTGAAATCATCAAGGTAGATTATGAAGAGCCAAATCGGCATTATGTGTTGATACCATAAGACTAGAGCCGGTCCTGAAGATTTGGACCAATATTAGTTGTAGCGATTTAGCAACCAAAATATATTCTTAAGTTTAAGCATTCTAGCGTAATATTCACAAGTCTAAAACAAAGCTTAAAGCCTTGCCCAAGCGAAAAGCAATTTTTACAGGAAACGGAAACGGAAAGAGATACCCGGTACAGTCTGACGCTCCAGCCGACAAGAAACACATACGATCGTATATAATTGCACTGTACAAAATCTGTGTAAATGATTTTTGCTATTTTTTATTCATTTTAAAGTACATTTATTAATGCATTTGACACAATGTAATTTTTAGTAATTTTTAAACACTTTTTCAATTTTTTATGCTCATCAGTCTCCGACATTTGACCTTTTATGCATTGAGTGATTTAATACACAAATCACAGTCTCATGCTGTTTTCTTACGCATTTTTTTTTTATTAAAATAACAATACTTCTTGCTTTGTTGAAATAAATGCCGCCCTGTAAATCCCGAATAAAAAGGGGATAAAGCTCCCTATTTTGAGTCGACTACAAAACGAGTCCGTATCCCTAACAAGAGTGTGTAAGAGTCGGTAAACGTTAATTGTTCCTATACTGTACATTATTTTTTGGGAAATTTCTTGAATTCCTTTCTGAAACTTGTGACGAAAAATAAAACGAAACGCACTAAACAGATAAAATTTTGCTAAATTATGCAAAATTTTACTACCGAAATGGCCGGAACCTACGACAAGCATAAAATTCCTGGTTGTACTCGCCACACCACCCATTAAATATAGTGAAGTCGCTTTTAGCGTCTTGTTTCTCACTTATTTCTGAAAACTAGCAAACATACTTGTACTTTTATCATGAATTCATCATACGACTACCACCATGAGCAAACTGTAAAAGCTTATTCGTCGTTTGTTCGAAATTCGCGAGCAATCGGAGTAGTTTGGGCAATTTTGTCCGTCTGTTTTGCAATAATAATCGTTTTGGTGTTCATTCAATCCCAATGGATTTCTCATACCGAATTGTCGCCAACACAAGGATACGCTGGACTTTATCGGCATTGCTACGACTCGGGCACCGGCGTTGATGGTCAAGTTTGCGTTGGCAGTTTGGGCGAATTTTCAAAGTTGCCTTCGGACGCGAATAAAGCTGCAACGGTGTTCATTGGCTTAGCGGCAATATTTACACTTCTGGCAATTGCGTGCATTGCGCTGTTCGTTTGTGTTCCGGCAAAAACTGTATTTCTATTGTGCGGATCAATACAATTTTTAGCGTGTAGGTTTTAACTTATTAGTTATAGAAATGTGTACCTATATGTTTCTAGTTACATACAGCTCGTAACAACCGGGTCATAACAGTATTATAAGCATATTATTAAGCCTAGCCTAAGCCTAAGCAAAAATAAATGTAAAGCTTAAACTTTGGCAGTGCTGCAGAAAAACGATATGCCTCTGATCTTTGCATGATAAGAGTCCGTAAGTGGATAGAGTCCCTAAACCCTAATTCGAGGCCATAAATGTCAATATTCCTGTTTGTAGCGCACAAATGACTCCAGGACCAAATAAAGTTGGGTTCAAAACTTTAAAGCGGTCTTGTACATTCCTAGGTATAACCTTGCATTATCGCTCAAGCTATTGACACATGTCAAATAAATGTTTAATTCAACGGATAGTTGGAATGCCGAATATATCAGTAACGAAGGACGGCGGAGGATGGGTTAAAAATAAATATCAGTCCCCCCTCCTTTTCGTGTCACTGCATTAACTAATTTGTGCCTAGACTAGGTTACGGTATCCTGTAGTGACCCGAATAAGAGGGGTGGACTGATACTTATTTGGCCTTTCCAGAGCGTACCCCCCTGTTATTCGGTTACGGACTGTTATTTATTTTCATCCCGTCCTCCGTCACCCTTCGTTTTACTGATATTTGTCCGGTATTGCAATTATCCGTTGAATTAAACATTTATTTGTCTTGTATCAAAAGCGTGACCGATAATACAAGGTTATACTGAGGAATTACTTTCAAAACTTGAGTACGCTTAAAGTTTCGAACTCAACTTTATTTGTCCTAGAGTCATTTATGCGCTACAATTAGGAATAATTGACATTTATGGACTTTAATTAGGGTTTACGGACTCTAGCCGCTTACGGACTCTTATTAGGAATACGTACTTCTATTGATTGGGACTCAAAATAGGGACCCCGTCTTATTACCCTCCTATTCGGGTCGTTACAGTAGTGTTTTAATTTCATACGGAAACATTAACTATTTTAGTTATTTGCATTTTGGTTGGAGTCCTAGTGTTCCCTGTTACATGGTCAACTGATGTTGTTCGATTGATTTGTGGTCAGAATGCAGATGCATATGAATTGGGCTCATGCGCTGTTCGATGGGCGTATATTTTGGCGATAATTGGCGTTTTTGACGCGTTACTGCTGTCAATTTTAGCGTTTATTTTATCAGTGAGGCAGCCAAAGCCTGTTCTAACCACGAATGGTAAGCAGGATGTAACCGAATATCCGTTTCCGGTGGACATCAGAATCTGTTCCGCTTTAAGTAAAAAATTAGTGTCTGGTTTGACGCATTATTGCTTTCGATTTTAGCATTTATTTTATCAGTGAGGAAGCCCAAGTCTCTTCTAATCACTAATGGTAAGCAGGATTTCACCGAATATCCAATTCCGGTGAACATCAGAGTCTGTTCTGTTTCAAGTAAAAAATCACTGTCTGATTCCGTATCCGGTAAAAATCACTGTCTGATTCCGTATCCGGTAAAAATCACTGCCTTATTCCGTATCCGGTAAAAATCACTGTCTGATTCCGTTTGCGGTAAAAATCACTGTCTGATTCCGTATCCGGTAAAAATCACTGTCTGATTCCGTATCCATTGCTTTTAAAATTCGTTTACACCCTGAAAGTGATATGACACTCACGGGTCAAAAAAATTGAATACATTTACAATAGCACAGGGGTATTCGAGGTATTAGGTTTGAAACCAGAGCGGAACCACAGTGTCCATCACAGCAGAGAAATAGTGTAGTTATACCAGAATCTCCGGCAAAACGTCTGCCAGAGCCGGCGGTAGACCTCGGTTGTACCAGTATTGTGCTATTTTAAGCAAAATTAGTTCAAAATTAATTATTTTTCGTTTTTTCATCCAGTTGCTAACATTTTACATTGATAAGCTGTTTAAACTCGATTTCTTTGTCAGTTGACCACAACGATAGAATACACTTCTAAAAATCATAAGCAATGTTTGAGTTTCACAATTCGACTACAGTTATTTCTGCAGGCTACGACATTTTTTGCGACAATTGCAGTTTGTTGCTTTAAAGTGTTCTGATTTCATTAATTAGTTTTGCTGTTACGCCACGAAAATTGTGCATACCCAATAAGACTTGTTGTTTCACAATCTCAAATTTGGCTAAAATTTCAGCTTCAGTTACCGGTGGAGGTCATGCAAACACGGCGTACACTGAATCGCTAACACGCGATGGTCGAATCAGCGGTGCAATGGTGTTCACCGGCCAAACTGGCGGAACCCCTGCGTCTCCTCACGCTCTTGCAGCGTCTGAATCACAGTTTTCTGCGGCAGACTTGTCTCAAAGCGGTATCGGCTCCCAACAGTATTTAGGAGGATACGTGCGAAATTATGAAGCTTAATTACGAAACATTAATAACTAGTAAAAAATGGTGAGTCAAATTGTCTATCTCCAAAATAGGCTGTACGACTACACACAAACTGAGTCAAATTCGACTGTGCCAGAGTTAAATTCGACTCTGTGCGTCGCACGTTTGACTCTGGCGGAGTCGAATTTGACTCAGTTTGTGTAGTCCCGTAGAGCCTTTTTTGGAGAGAGTCAATTTAACTCATTATTTTTTGCAGGGTAACAGTGTCCCGATCTGGTCATATAAAATGATGTTTCTGGTTCATTGTTTAGATAAATACTTATTTGTGTGCAAGCGCATAAGGTTTTTATAACTCAGGTTAATTAACTAAAGGTTCCCAACCTAAATTTATGTCTGTCTTAGATGCGTTGTTTGTTTGCTTGTTGGTTTGTTTGTTTGCTTGTTGGTTTGTTTGTTCGTTCGTTTGTTTGTTCATGTTTGAAAAAATAGGAAAACTGGGTTATATATTATTTATTAAGTTAGAACTTTTTTTGCTCTAAATTTTTATTTTCATGGTGAGTGTATACTCTTTTTTCGAAGTTTAGTGCATTGGCAAATCGAATATCACACTAAAAAAGCCAAATTGATTGTTGTCATAGAAGGTTGCGAACATATTTGCGTTACGTACTTTAGTGACCCGAATAAAGAGGGGGACTGATATTTAGTTGGTCTCTTCCCTGTTACTCGGTTACGGACTGTTATTAATTTTTAACCCACGCTCCGCCACCCATCGTTACTGGTATATATCCGATATTGCAACTGTCCGTTGAATTAAACGTTTATTTGTTTTGTATATCAAAAGCTTGAGCGATAATGCAAGTTTAGACAGGAATGTACTTTCAAAACTTAAGCATGCTTTAAAGTTAACTCAACTTTAACTTAGGAATGTACTTTAAAAATTTAAGTACGCTTTAAAGTTGCGAACTCAAATTATGTATCCGTAATAAGATTCCGTAAGCGGATACAGTCCCTAAACCCTAATTAGCGTCCACAAATGTCAATTAACCCTAATTGTAGCGCATAAATGACTCCAGTACCAAATAATTTGAGTTCGCAACTTTAAAGCGTACTTAAATTTTTAAAGTACATTCCTAAGTATATACAACCTTGTATTATCGCTCAAGCCATTGACACCAGACAAATAAACGTTTAATTTAACGGATAACTGCATTACCGGATATATATCAGTAACGAAGGGCGGCGCAGCGTGGGTTAAAAATATATAACAGTCTGGAACCGAATAACAAGGGGGTTCCCTCTGGAAAGGCCAAATAAATATCAGTCGCCCTCTTATTCGAGTCACTACAGTATGCACTACAATTAGGGATAATTGACATTTATGGACTCTAATTATGGTTTAGGGACTCTATCTGCTTGCGGACTATATTTGAAATACAGACTCCAATTGATTGGGACTCAAAATGTGGACCCCCTCTAAAAACTAACAATTTCATAAGCAGACTGATTTTGTGGACATAAAAATCACTCGATTTATCAAACTTCGTTACTTTTTGGTTGGGCTTAGGCTTAGGAATATGCTTTTGAAATGCTTAAGGCTTAGGTTAAGGCTTAGGAATACGCTTAACCTACTGTTACGGCCCTAAAAGTAACATTGACCAAGGTAACGATCAAAGAATTACATTTGGTTGAAGACTTCAAATAGTTTTAACTCAGGTTTACCATTGAGCTGGGCCATGTATATATAGAACAGGGCCGGAACAGTAGTATAAGCATATTCCTAAGCCTAAGCCTAAGCGTATGGATAAGCCTATTCCTATTCTTAAGCCTAAGTCTAAGCCTAAGCCTAAGCGTATGGATAAGCCTATTCCTATTCTTAAGCCTTTGCGTGCATAAGGTACGGTACGCATTTTGAAAAGACGATATTTTCTTGTCAAGGAATATCATAGCGCAAACAGAAAGCTCATAGGTTAGGGGAGGTTCGATTCCCGAACCGGGACGACCTTGTGTAAAAAAGAAACGCACGTATCCAACAGTTTAATAGTCAAAACTAATAATAATTATTATGACGTCGCAATTTTAGGAAAGTACCTAAAGCATGTAGAGTTCATCCCAACTCGGGCCCATGTTACTGTTAGGGCTGTCTTTATTTGTGGTGAGTCTGGTAAGGAGTAGGCTAATATTCTGGTCATTTTTTGCTTAGGCATAGGCTTAGGAATACGCTTAATCTACTGTTACGGCACTACAATTGGCCCCAAACGAGCATGTTTCGTAGCCGTAGCTTTACAACAAGCGACTTTTAAGGTTTTGGATAAATCTTGTAAATTTTTGTTTCATTTCGAATAATTGCAGCATATCTGCAATGAAAATAGCGTAAAACAGAGCTTTCGTTATTCCTATAAACGGAAATAGATGCAGATATTTTACCAAAAACAGATATCCGGTTATACCCTGCAGCATAGTCGGGAAATTGGAGTCACTTTTTAGAAATATGAGTTTGATTCATTCAGAAAATCAATTCATGGAAATCAGAAATCTATCTCAGAATATTCAGTTATTTAGTTCACCCTATGTTAGTTGGACCAAACCCATTCTTTTATTTTCCTTTTTGGGCAGAGAGAGATTATACTTCGAAATTTAAAATAGTAGCATACACAAAACTAATAGGAAAACTATCCGACACGCACATTTCATAATGAGATTAAAGGAAAACATCACAATCGTTTAACGAAAATTTTTATTTGTGGACTGAGCCATAACAAACATGCGCATAAAACGAAAGGCTCTCACTTATTCTTATACGGCATACGCTACAAAAATCTGCAGTTTTGAAAACCGTTGTGGGCAAAATTTCGAACCCATTCTCTTCTAACTCAACTCGGAATATCCAAATTGAATATATAGGATATTGTACAACATAATTTTCATCACGACGTGATTTTATGTTCGTAAACAGTGCTTTATGTTTTCAGAAAAATCGCTTTTCCTACATCCCCATCAACAAATTTCGCTTTTGACCATTCCCAAGATACTCAAGAATTTATATACTCTTCTGCTGACGTTTGGTTTTGAAAATAGCCGTTTTTCATACGTTCGTCATATGATGTTATAGATGAGGGGCTGACCGTCTTTCCGCGCGACCGCAAAAGCGTTCACTAAAGCTTCAGAGTAATTTTTTGTGCTAATGGTTAAAGTTCCGAGCAAAACTTATCTGCGGAAACACGAACAGACAGATAGAACTTTATTCAACAGTAGAAAAACATATCATGTCACTCTGTAAACAATTGGCAGTGTTCTACAAACATGGGTCCGTCGACTTGATACACTCTAAACCGTAAGCTTATTACAATGCAAATTTATTGAGTTGATTAATCAACTCTGCTAGCGAGTTAGTTATTGCTGAGTTAATAACATTAAATATTAACCCATTCTGAATTGGGTTGAGCAACACTCTGAAGTGAGTTGAGCCACACTATGAAGTGAGTTGACCCACACCCAGCATGGTGCAACCGATGAAAAATACCGGAGCCGGAGGTCAACGAAACTTGCCGGAGCCAGAGGTGAGGCGAAATTATGTAGTAAAAACTATGGTTAATTGGTTAATTTTAGCCGATATCTGCAAATCGTTGTTAAGGTATTTGGTTTTACGTTAATTTTCTGGAAATTTTCGGACATTCCTTTCTGAAAATTGTGGCAGAAGTAAAGCGAAACACACTAAACAGATAAATTTTGCTAAATTCTGCAAATTTTTACTACCGAAATTGTCGCAACCTCCGGCAAAAATTCTACCGGAGCCGGAACCCGATTTTCAGCCGGAGCCGAAGGCAGACCTGTCCGATGCGTTTGGCTTTATTTTTTGTACAAGTTTAAGGAATTAAATGCCTGATTTGCTCAAAAATAAGCTTAAAATCAAAATTTTTTGACAACACTTTAATTCCGCTTCAGTTCCGGCAAACTTTGTTGGCCTCCGGCTTCTGTATTTTTCATCTCTGTTTGCACACTGCCATCTTAAAATTTATCATAAACCATGGTTATCCCAACACTTACGACCCACTGAATTGAAAAGTGATCGATTAGATGCAGGGTGAGGACCAGTCGTAGCGTCCTTGACAATGTCACACCCACGAGTTATTCAGCAAGGCGCTCGGTTCAATATAATCCACTCTAAGTCTTATCACTAGCGTCATTAGACTCATTATCATAATCATCATCATCCAACCGAAACGAAATCGGTTCAAAAACGTCTCGTTCACGTTGTTCTCGATTATGTGTCGGATAGACGACCAATGGTTTCGTCCGGGTTGATGTTAGCAAAGTTGGTTTTTCGGACACTTCCACTGTGTCACCTTCCCACCATGGATAATACTGTTTGTAGTCGTAATTTCGAAATGGAACGTTGAATGTTAGATAACCTAAAACAACGCTAAACTATTCAAAGTATTTTGCAGCTGCAAGTTTCAAGTAATTGTAGTGTAAGGTTTTTAGATTTGCGCTTAAACAAAATTCTTCTTAAAATAAAATAACGGGTAAATAGTATCCAATAACGTTATAAATAAAACAAAAAATAACGACATAATTCAGCAGTTTGGTTGTATAGTTACTATTTATACTTCCAACCTACCGTAATGGATTAAACATGCATTCGCAGACACAACAACAATGCACTGCACAGATTTTAAGCTTCAGTTCTACATATTACTTTGTTCTGGCAAAAATATCTCTATTTGGCAGTCGGTCAGTTATTTTTTGACATAATATGCTTCACTTGTTAGTTAACCGTAACAGAATTTTCAATACAAACTGCACTTCTCCGAGAAAAAACTAACTATGCATAATGCAGTATAATTTACGTTACACCATAAAAACTCCATAAAAGCAAGACTACAGTGCAAACGGAGATTTCGTTTAAAATACCGTTCAAAAACCAGATCTGATCCAGACTCAAATCTGGTTCAGTTCCGTTCGGCACCCTGAAATTAACTTACCCAAATCACGAGCTTTTAAAGTTTCGACTTCTAAATTGAGATATTGTCTTCTGCAAAGCCCTGAAAACTTCGAATCAAGTTTTAGATTATGTTTCGGCAAATTAGCAATGAATTCGGATACGAATTCAGTTAAATTGGGGTTTCGGTGTCACTTTGGCACTCAGTCCTTTCTCATGTGAATATTATTTTCTATTTCATCTGAGACCTACTTTACTGCTAGGATTCGAACCATTGCGACTGGAGTGGGAGGCGTTTACCATCAACACAATAGGAACTTGCCGCTCGAACCCAAGGGTCGCTCTCAAGTCTTGTAGTGATTTAGTACTACGTATACATGTTGGAGTGCACATTTTTTAATACACACATTGCGCTGAGTTGCTAATAGTCAGTTCTATGTGAGAAGGCGAAAAAGACATTAAAAGAAACCGACTTAATACCCACTATATACTGCATGCAAAAATTATTTAAAATAATCAAATGTCTAAGTAAAAGTTTAAAACTGGCAACCGCCAATGCTTCCAAAATTGAAACATTTTCTACGAAATTAATATTTCGTCCTGATATTTCAGGTAGAATTGTTGTAACACTCAACATTGCGATATGAACCACAAACAAGCAATCGCTTTAAATTGAAATTTCGGTTTTCTAACGGGTCTCGTTTGTAATGATCCTGCTAAATTTTGCTCATGCAAAAGACATTATGAAAACAGTAACGGGACTGATTAATAATTTAGTATTATTTACCAAACATTCTTAAAAGTTTCCTTTCCTAACTCGGGATTGAAAGGCACTTTAATAACGTACCAAGTCGTTTTATAGGATACAATTGACCAGTTACAGGATTGATAAACTGTTTCAACAAATCTGGATTCTGAAAACAATGTAAAATTGACAACAGTAACATTCAAACACCATCAAAATTGTGTTCTAATATTGCTGTAATAATGCAACTGAGAACGTTTCACGCAAAAGAATAGTACATAGAGCACGTTGTGTCCTACTTCACAATATTAATGGGTGGCAAAATTTAAATTTCAATTAAGTCAGCTTATTTTTTCAAAATATATTTTGTAAGCTTCAAGCAACAACTGCACTCAAAGTTAGGCATGGTCAAACAAACACACACCGCGTGCTTTTACATACTGTGCTGCGTAAAAATAACATCGAAACTGCATTTTAATTCCTAACTAAAGAGTCATCAGCGACAATTGTTTATGTTGAATCGAAAAGCAAACAATTGTTATATTAACTCGTGTTTTAGTCAGGGTTTCCACGCAATTTTAGAACATATCCCGGATTTTCAGGTAATTGGGCACAACTAGTATTTCATTTCGCGACGATAATGTCATGTAAATATATTTTGCGAGCAAAGGTAGCGAACGACAAAAATTTGTCAATCTCCCGGATTCAACCGATTATTCGAAAGACTGTAGAAGAGTGTTTTTCTGTTTGTTTACAAATTTCAAAAACGGATATATCTTCCATATCCCCTTCCGTGTAAGGGTATTAGGCATATTTTCGTCGAAAATTTCCTGGTCCGGTTTTGGCTTTGAAAATACCGGGTACGGGTTTTCACTCAAATATTTGTCAAAGCCCGAGTCGGGATATTGCAAAACTTATCTGACAAAATACCCACAACAGAATGATTTAGTGCAAAATATATGCGTACATAATATGTGTTTCTCAATATGGTTAAGCTCGAAATTAAAATTTTGCACCACAATGCGTTAATGCGTTTCTTCCTGCTCACTTCGCTCGTGAAGTTCGTTCCAACTAGTGCTTATGTGTGAACGGTATGAGCAAACCGTCAGCCCTTATTTATATGTGTATACATGTTTCCATATTATTATCAGGGTGCAACCGGAATTCCGGTTCCGGCATTTTTTCACCTTCCGGTTCCGGTTCCGGAAAATTTTTACCGGATTTAAAAATTCCGGTATTATAATTTGGCCGTTTTCTTAACTTTGCTAATTTTTAAGAATCTCTTTTGAAAGCCACTTGTACTCCGAATATAAGCCATTGATGGTGGATTTCACTTCAGTCGATGATGAAAATCTAAAATACAACAAATAAAATAAATACCTATGTTCGACTAAGGTTATTTCACAAATAATAGAGCAAAAAATAAGATTAAAATGAAGTTTTTGGTGAAATGCATTTTTCACTTTCCGGTTCCGGTTCGGGTAAAATTTTCAAATTCCGGTTCCGGTTCCGGTAAATTGTAATTCCGGTTGCACCCCGATTATTATATATTCATATGTAAATGTACATGTATATCTGGGCTGCCGATTGCTGACAATGCTTCTTTGAGTCTCAAGGAGCCTCCGGTTTGGGAAAAGTACAAATCGAAAATCGAACCTGTCTAAATGTTTAACGCCATCCTTGGGGCCCATCAGTTATCGTTTGGAAAAGTATAAATCGAAAATCGAACCTGTCTAAATGTTTAACGCCATCCTTGGGACCCATCAGTTATCGTTTGGCAGGCTTCCGCGGCTTATATAACCCATTGCCCTATTCCACAATTTTAAATCAGTGTTCAAATTTCCGTTTTAAAAAATTTTGGATCTGAGTCTTGTATTTTAGAAATTCCGGGTCTGGTCCCGGGTTTTGGTATTTGTTTGAAATGTTACAACTCAACTCTCGTGCAAAGTAATTTGCCTACTTACACGATAATCTAACACCAAATATTCGTCGCGACATATTGGACACGGCCAATTGGTTGTGAACTTTCCTGTGTTGGGGTTCTGAAATGAACACAATTTGCATTAAACATCGAAACGCAGCTTAGTAGTGTCTGTGCACAAAAAAATTGTCAGTATTCAGTCATAATAAGCACCATTTCCAACAGATTGGTGCTTCAAGGTTATGTCATTGCTGTTCATAGGTATAAAGCTACCAGACTAGTTTTTTTAACCAAAAGCCCATTAGGCAACATAATATCAATCAATAAATGTCATACAAGTCATATACAATAACATTCGGGGAACATTTTGCTAGCCGTCACTCCCACGATGATTTTATTATTGGCTATTGGCTTGCACCAAATCTTGCGACAGAAATACTTTCACTGAGCAAAAATACTTCCATTAAACTAATGAAATCAGAAACCGAGAACACACGATCTTTTTCTCAAATACATGCTTCATCAGAAATTTATGCGATCTTTACAGCGAAGACAACGCAAAACTAACTTACAACACACGACTTTGACGTCTTGCTTTGCACGTACCAGATCTGTGGGCCATGGATATTCCGACGGTAACGTTCCCACACTAACACACCCTTGCCATAAACATCGACGTATGCTATAAAATGTATGTAATTCTAAATTAGTGCAATGCTATATAGAGTCATGAAAAAAATCAATCTGCTGCAGTTCCAGTGAGACATGTATCCGCGACGTACAGATTACCAATCCGATGCTCCGGCAGATTAGCAAGTTCAGCGCTCAAGTGTGGCAAAGTTATATACATCTTGAAATTTAAAATTGGACCATGATAAAATTTATAGTAAATTCTAAATTAGTGCAATGCTATATATAGAATCCATAAAAAATCTGCTGCAGTTCCAGCGAGACATGTATCCGCGACGTACAGATTACCAATCCGATGCTCCGGCAGATTAGCAAGTTCAGCCCTCAAGTGTGGTAAAGTTATATACATCTTGAACTTTAAAATTGGAGCATGATAAAATTTATAGTAAAACTTTAAGTTCACTTGAGCTACAGTAATTAAAGCTGTTATGCGTCTACAATTCTGTTGTGATACATCGGGAACAATTGTAACCACCAGCTTCAAAGTGAAACGTATTTGTATTGCACGAGTGCTTTCAAATAACACAGTTGATCAACAAAACAAAATTACAAAAGATGTTTTAAGGCAATTTTCAGTCAATGATTTTACTTTTGCTATTCATATACGATTTGCTTGTTTCCCATGAATGCACCGGTCGCAATAATCCTTTTCGCCTTTCAACAGTGTTATAACCAATTTGCGTCTCTGCAATATCAACAAATGGCAATGCGTATCTGTACCAATAACTTGGACACACTATCTCGCAGTATTCCAAATATTATTATGAGAGGCAAACACAAGAATCACATGTTCGACTACTTTGCCTACCACACTAAACTTTTATAAAGCCAATATAAATATTTCTAGAATATCACGCAAAACTGAAGCATTGTCAAACGAATAAAATAATTTGGATAGAAAATGGAGAAAACACGCCGTGTGCTGAGCACATTTTCACACGATGCACACAGTTAAAATAAATTTGTAAGGTTATTACCAAGACGAGTGGATATATAATGCATATATATACTTTTTAGACGAGAGTATATTATGAAACTGCATACATTCTGTGTAGAAAATAATGTACTCCGCAAGCGTTGTGTTTTTGCCAGACCCCCTCATTTACTGGCATTATTGGGGGTGTAAACTCGAAAGAAGCGAAATCCCAAATATAGTAAAAATGCATCTTTAATATTCTTAAAAATCAAGGTGTTTAGAAACGTGTTATATATACATGCGACATCGATCCAACCAAAGTAAGGATGGGGATGGCGAAAAAAGGAATGCGGGTACATTTCGTATTCCGCAAATCCCATCAAGTTGCATACTCTTGTCTAAGAGTGACTATTCAGTATTGTTATTACCAACTAACGATAGATGCTACATGAATTCAGATATGAAACAGTGCCCAAGTGCTTACCGTCAACTACGGCACCCTCATCGGAAGACGACTGTTGGTTATCGTGGTCTCCACCGTCTTCATCCGTACCATTGTTACCGTACGAATCATCCAGTTCATTGAGTGGCCCAGTATCCATTCCTTGTTGAGTTGAAAATCGATTAGACGGCAAAATTATGCAACAACTCTCTGCTGGTGCAATGCTTACGACTCGCGATTGCAAACAACCAGTTGCGGCGACAGTACTCAATCGATTTGCGTAAAATTTCTAAAATTACGAATAGTTGCTGCATAGTTATTACTAGTAATCCAAAGTTAACACGCATGTGCAAGTTTCTTGGCATATGTTTAAAAGGATTTGTTCAAGCATGTCTGTTCTTAATCCTTGAAACTTGATCGACAATTGAAAAAATAACATTTCACTTTCAATGTTTAGAACATGTTAACAGGATTGTAGCGGAATGGATTAACATTTCATGAAATTTGGAATTAAACATGTAGTTCTAAAGCTAATAAAAGCACCTATTTTGTCGGGAAGGAAAATATTCTCTTAACCTTGTCCTTGTATAGCCGCGCTGTGGGAAAGATCGGCATACCGGGATGCCATTGAGAACCGTACTGGATACAGTGTCAATACATTAACATGGAGGGTAATATGTAAGGAACTCTATTTGGACATTTTTTATATTTGACTTTGTGTCAGGGTGCATCCGAGCTGAAATCAAAGATAAAATCCCAACATTATGTATATATTCAATTCAATTCCAAATTTTTACCAAATTGATCCCAGCTTAAAATTTTTGACTTAGAAGTATAAAAGCAAATTTGCATATGGATATGTAAATCTGCTGGACAGCTGTTCACAATACTTATGTGGGGCGTTCCAGCTTTAATATAGATTGTCATTTTTGGAAAAATACCAGGAACTGCAGACCAATGAAACAAACAAACAATTTACATTAAAATGTTCACACAGAAAATTTCGGCAACAAGCGTTTGATAACGAAAATACCACGACAGACTTGCAAAATATGTATTAAGATAGAACGATAGTATTAAGACAGTATTTCATGCCACAATGCCGCCCATTTGTAATAAACTGACCGTTATATTTCACACAAATTACGCTGACAACTTGAAGATTTTAACCTTCAAATTTACAGCCTCATTAGTTAAACAGTTCGTCCTTCGCTTTCAACTTACCTTACTGCAACCTCTGACAGCAGCTCGTAAGCAAATGTTCATTTGTGACATTATTAACTCCAATGTTATATATAAATGATTGTATGAAAACAAATATAGCAGAGTAAAACAAACGCAATGGTGTCTAAAACACTACAATCAGTATTCAATATTAAAACCAGCGGTATTCATTGAATTCAATATAACTGAAACGACAGATGAACCAGTTAAACATATACGAAACGCAACTCTGAATTTTGTTGTCTTCACGGATATTTAATGCAAAAGGTATCATATAAATCTATATCACACTATTATTTGTGACCAAAATTACAACATTCTCACTCATCAATTAAAGTTCTATGTCCACCATTCGAGAAATTAACGTGCTCGATTGTGAGTAAAAATTCAATAAAACCCTAAAGTTTTACGCATTTTGGCCGATGTAAAGATCAGAGGCGGGCTGTTTTTCGTGGGACAACAATAGAATAAGCTTAACCTTTACACTAATTTCTGCTTCGCTTAGAGCTACGAACAGGCTCATTCTTACGCTTAGGCTTAGGAATAAACTTATACTGTTCCTCCGCTGTTCCTTACATTGGCAACCATTTTCATGGTTAACAATAAAGGCAGTCGCACTGTATCAGCTCTGATTTTCTAGGCACAAAATATAGCAACTTTAAACGATTAAATTTATTAAAAAGATTTAACAGTAATAAAGAAGAACTAAAAACTTCCGCTATTGTAACACCCTGCTGTAAGCGAAATATTTTTCCTGTCTAGTAAGTACAACGAATTCGACCAGATTATTAAATTCATTTTCTTAATTTGTAATATATACATTGGTTGACTGAAATTGTTTTACAATTGTTCGCGAGTTGAATTTATTGCATCATTTCGCTAAAACTACTGGTTTTACTATGTAACGCAAATTCCTTTCATATTGAAATTTTAACGTAAACATAACATACTTTTAATTCTGCAATAAGCCCATATTTTATATTAAAACATGATGATACGCATAGAAAAGAGTTTGCATTCTGCGCTTTAAATCAACCAATAAGGAACCTTATTGTTTGAAAACCATTCAGAAGCAAAACAATAAACTGCAACAACTTTACAAAATTTAACAAAAACTATAACAAACACTCTGCAACGTACGTCAAACATGAGCCTAAACCTAGCCAAACAGTAAATTTCGTTTTTTTTCTGATGAGTGCGAGCCCGGCAATATATTCATCAGGGCCGTAAAAGTTGTATGAACATATTTATAAACCTAAGCCTAAGTGAAGGACAAGACTACATACACCTAAGCATAAACAAATAGCAGTCCCACTGAAAACCGGTCCGCCCCTGATTTATACGTGACGCGTGAGTCCGAAGACTGGTTGAGAATCCCGGCCTATGCTAATTATACGGGCCTACATCCGAAGCCAGCCAAGTCTAAACTTAATTATACACCAAAGCCTAAGCCTAAATATAAACACAATCATATACACTTAAGCTTCATAGTTATTAAGGATACAGGTCTCCATGTCTCAATGTACAGTCCTCTACAATTAACATGGGCTGCAAAACACGCTTCAGCAGAGAATGCATCTCTGTATCAAATAAATAATCTAATTTCTCCATCGGCACCCGCCGTAAACACCCACGGTTGAGTTGGATGAAAACTACAAGCTGTCACTCCAAGACCGTGCAGTTTGGAGTGTCCTCGAAGAACTTTGACTGGCACAATCAGAGGGTTTTGAAAATCACTAAAAATGTAGATCACTACTAAAATACTATGTAACTACAAATTTATTAATACGGTTGATATGATATAACAAGCATTTCTATACTCAAAACTGAGGCAGTGGCTGTTTGTTACTAATAACACCGACCTCAATATAAACTTATTAGCATTCCAAAGATTACTAAAATTGGTAATAAACTAGAAAGTCCAAATTAAGTAAACATCTATTCACTCTCTCAAATACGGCAAGCAATAAAATATATTTTAAAACAAAACTTTCGAGGGCCAAAGTACAATATTCAAAACCCTGCCATTTATATGTAGTAGAAAAACAAAGTTTCTACAATCCAAGCCAGGTCCCATATTCTGAAATGCGGATAGCCTCTATTACCAGATGGCGATAAATGTTCAAACGGACGATTCCAGCAACTGCGGGTATTAAAATTTGTACAGAAAGAGGAAAAATCAAATGCGAAAAATGTGCTGAATTTCGAACCTCACCATACACGGGTTCAGAAGCTACAAGACCATCACTAACTGTAAATAGCTGCTATACACATCTTAGAATACGGACCCTGATTGAAATGTCGTAACTAACCTGTAGGCTTTTCCATGCGACACAACCACAGATCCATCGTCAGAAGCAGAAGCAAAAAGCGGGAAATTACGATGAAAAGCAACACTTCTAATCGCTTCTTTGTGATACCTGAAACGATTGAAAAAAGTTTTATGCAAAAATTATAAAATTTTATTAAAAAGTTAGTTTTTGCTGGTTAGACAAACGCTGTCAAAAAATGTCGCTAGACTGCAACGAATTATATACGCAACACTATATGTACCTTAAAGCCTGTCATTCCAGTTCAAACGAACAACTAAGTTACCTAAATGCCTAACTATATTACGCACACAACTTCTGCCGCTCCCTTCAAGCATAACGTACTGGTCAGCAAATTGAGAACCTCATTTAATTTTAATCTAGGATATCCACAGTGGGGAAAAGTACCCCACCCACATTCGAGCTTCCTCCCAGCCCAACTTCTCCCCACACTTTTTCAACCTCCCCCGTGCCAACACGAAAATTATCTACAGTTTTCAAATTTTAAAAATGAAGTAGTTTTGACGTCGCACAAGAATTTTAAGTCCAAATCTGTTTCCTAAATTGCAAATTTTTCCGCCATATACTAGACACATACGTATCAAAAATTTCAAAGAGTAAACAAGTGATTTTAAGGTACAAAAATTTGCTTATCTATTCACACACTTTTCGTATTATTCCAGCTCCTCTCCCTGGCAGTGCAGGGGCTTGCTCCGACTCGCCAGAAGGCAACAGAAACCGCCACCGTTCTATGCTATGTCAAAACGATTCAAGACCTAGCCGCGTTTTAATATTCACAATTTACCTGAGTGTCTGGTATGGCTTAACGCTCAAATCAACATCAAACCAGTTCAGTTTACTGTCATAGCTTCCTGTGATAATATGGTCTCCTAAAATGTAACATAAATGTAATTATGTATAACTCAAAATATGGCTCAACATCAAGTAGTGTTCCAAAAAACAAGATTCTATGTAGAACATGCAATACATATAAATTAAGGCACCGGTTAAAATTTTTTGCTTAAGTAAGATTGCAGTTACCTATTCAAATGTCGAAGAATCTCACTTTTTGAGATACTGCTGCGTTGATTTGTAGAATGTAGTACAACGAACGTACGAATTTGAGTTGCTAAGAATTGCAGCAATTTACTGGCGTTTGCTGCCTGTTGCTTTTCACGAAGTTTTAGACAGACATTTCAACCATTCTCATGTCATTTTTGGAGTAGTTAAACAGCTTATCGAAAAGTAGTCCAAGCCATTTGCATTAACTTTAGCATAACGCGCTTTATTTTACCTGTACTGTGCAACGCCATACATGATATATGTTGACAATTTGCCATTAGTTTCTTCACCAACTGCTGTTTGACCAAATTGTATATTCTAACGTGACGTTGACTCTAAAAAATTAAAAATATTTATAATTCACCAAACCGATATTATTTAGGTCACTACTTTCCACCATATTCTAATAATTTTGAATTTCCGCCTTGATCAAGGCAAACAGTTTTAATATCAATTAAACTAAATTATGCAAAGTGCGCCATCACGCATTATCCGTAAGCAACTTGCATATATACACCAAGTCGCTAATTTTTATTGAGTCGTATACATGGCAGACAAAAATTTTGGGAGCAGTACATGACAAGTACAAACATGCACATACAAAATGAAACGAGGTGTACGCAAGTAATACAATATATCTGTGGCAGCCAAGGCACCAATTTAGCCATGGCACCAAATGCAACAGTGCTGTAACCACCGTAGCAACAGTGCCCAATTTTTTAATCTGTTGGCAAATCACAACATTTCTCATAACAGCGCGTAGTGTATAGGGCCATTAAAATATAAAAGACTATTGAAGTTAGCAAAAACACTACATAACTAAGAAATCATTGACGATATATTATACTGCACAATATGGAGCAATCACATTATTATAGTGCAGGCATTTGGTTGATTATTTTTCACCAATCAGGAGCCGCTCCTGTGGTGGCCAGCCACACTGACAATTGGCGTCGTGGCTTACAATATTGGCGATATGGCTAAATTGGTGTCGAGGCTGCTACATATACAAACTGAGCTACTTACCGCAACGTAAAATAGCGGCTGAGCATAGTGAAAAAGAACACACTGAACGATGCCTTTGGATTTCGTAAATGGTGTCTATAATCAAATAATAGTGCAATTCCATTTTATTAACCAAGTACAGTTCACGGAAATAAAATTACATTTTTCAAATCTGATTGCAAAAAAGTGCACATAGCTTTATGTGCGCGTGATTGTCGTTCTTCTTAAACAGTCGTTAAGAGTATTAGTACAAATAAATTTTAAAATCTTGCAAACTTAATCTTAAGCTTCGAAATATACCAAATTTGCTTACCTGTGAGCGACATTTCGACAGCTGATGAACATATACAGAGGAAGATCCGGTTGTATCGCATAACGTTGTCGCCAAATAATCACCCTTTGAATGCCACGTTACATGTTTAATTTGCTGAAAACGTAACAGACCACGATTTAGAAATATTGCTAGTTTATTTTGTTTAAACTTTATTTATCATTTACTTAAATAAAATTACGTTAACGTTAGTACTGCTTACACCAGTCCACAAATACTAGCTTAACACTAGGGGGTTTTAAACACAGGAATTCTGGTTGCGCAAATTTCGGATTAAACTTCTGAACGAATTGAAGGTTCAAAACGAAAACTGAAAAGCCGAGTTCAACAAAGTTTTGCAGCGCTTCTTGTGTATACGGAAAGCTAAAATGTTTTAAAGAACATACTTAACTATTTTTGTGTTGATACCACATTTTTAATACCTTTGGATGCTCTATCTGTCCCCATAGCAGCTCGCCAGTGTTAGATTCGTTACGTCTAGAATGCCACGTCCATTGGAGACCCGATCCAGAGCTTTCTGAAACGACAAAAACAATAAATGCTGTTTACAAAACAATGAAAAGCGGTGTTTGCTTAAAATAAACACATCGTCGCTATTTCTACAAAACTAGTGCAGTCCGACTGTTTGTCACACTTTTGCGCGTTTCACTGGCTGCTACAAGAGCGTTAAATACTCGTGAAACCAATTACCCACCAAAATTAAATTATATTTCGTATCTACACAAATGTTTTGAAACTAAGCCAACCATTATCACAATGAAATTACCGTTTGCCGTCTTGGCTTGCATTTGAAGGCTAGACATCAGGTTGTGCGTTTCAGAGACAACCATTTTATCACCAACATCCGCATTCAGTAGCCACAGTACCTTATCACTAAAAACCAAAAAAATTGCACGCTGGTTAGCTCACCTTTGCCGATGAAGCCTAAAAAGGCTATTTTAGAACATCGAACCTTACATAAGAAAATTATTAGAAAGCAATAAACGATTCAAAAATTTCACTTAGCTTTTTGCAATTGTTCAGAATAACTAAATCATTAAAGGTTTTGGTCAGTTTGTCGGCAACTGCCGTTTACAGTATGCATCACACATATCAACAGGTCAGTGCAACTACATCGGTGCTTGAATCGTTTTACTTAGCTATGAACGTCGGGAATAATCAATGCGTTTCAAGCACATTCACACTGAAATTATAAAGCTTATCAATCTTACACAGCGGCTGCGATTAACGAAACGCTTTTATTTGGACACCAAGACATTGAGTGACAAATACCGCTTGTTGCTATTGTCCGAACACAACGTCCAGTCGAAATTTCCCAAATTTTAATCGATTTGTCATCACATCCTAAAATTTAACAATGGTAACCTAAATTCCAGTTCCGGTTTACAAATCCCACATTTATTTCAAAATTTGGGCATGATTCAGCGTTGGCATGCGATTGCTCCCTAAAATAGATTTTCTCTAAAAACAGCTTCATTAGCTTGGTATTTGAGTTTCCCTAATATAACAGACACTCAATTATTGTCAATCGCCAAAGTTAATTAAATTTCGACTTTTTAGCTTAGCTTAAACTTAAAACGTAGGCAGAGATATATGATATTTACTGCGGACTAAATTGAAACACAGCACCTATTCATGCTATACATATTGACATATTAATTACGTAAACCTGTTATAAAAGGCATGACTAACAAGACACTGAATTGAACGGCCGTACAACAGTTATAAACATACCAGATGCCAAATATTGACCAAACGGTTCAACACACACTGTCCGAATAATATTTGAATGGCCTTTATATATCTGAAAACAAACAAACAATAACTCATATATCTTTGGAACTAAAATTAAATGCAAAAAATACAGCATGCAGCCACAATGCCTACAGCGTGAATACTAAATAAGTACAGCGGAAAGCTACTTCAAAAACAAAAAAAAGTTGAAAAATCTTAGCAAATTATTTGCGCTGCGAACTTAATTCATCCAAACCGTATAAGTAATCATTAACTAAGAGAAACCTTACAATAGCTAACATAGATGGAAACGGTCTTAATTCTTCTGGTTTGGGCAACTTCGGCAGCAGATCTTCAGGGTTCACGTTAAGCTGAAAAATATACATCAGAATTGTAGACGTTTAAGTAAAGCTCTGGCTTAGCGCAATCTGAACCTATAACACCTGTTAAACTATTTATATCACAGTACACAAATTTTCTGCCGTTTGCAAATCAGCTGACTTCTCCACAGCGGGGGGGCGGGGTGGGCAGCAATTTTCGATCTTTTCATTTTTCCCCCGGCGAAAATTTTGCGGCCCCCAGGAAAGGCCCCCGGCGAATTTTCGGCCGCCCCCCAGCAAATTTTTTTGCTGGGGCCATCAGGACTTTTCTAGGTCAAAAATTTTCAATGTTAAAACGTAAAGACCTGGACTTCTTTTGAGGCGGACAATCGGCAAAATATGATTTATATTACGCTGAATACTCATAATTTTTAATAGCGTTACAAATACCCGTAGTAATTAATACAATTCAATAATGCACTGAAAAAGCACAATTATATAAAGACCGTTTCAGGGCATACAGCATTCGAAAGTACCTTGCAGCAGCAAGTTCAACCCGCCTGAGCCTTATGATAAATTGAAGTTGTGACTAACATACAAAATATATATTAATCACAGTTTCAATTATAGATTATCTATATTTTATATAATTGTGCTTCTTTCAACTTCTGGTTAAGTTGTCAGTATATACGTAATATTAGTTAAAATTATTGTTATTAGCGTTTGCGAGAAATTTTTGTCATGTTGAGCGATGAGTAATCTTACGTTGAGTTGGAAACACGGTCTAGAATGAAAAAATGGTCCAAAAAGTCGGTTTGCAAAATTTTAAGCCTGCCCCCCATGCCCCCCCAGATCATCTGGGGGCCCCCAAGAAAACTGCCCCCAGCAAAATCAGCTGCCCCACGCGCCCCGGCGGAAATTTTTAAGCTGCGGAGAAGCCAGATCAGTAAACGGACAGTTGCATAAAATGTGACTAGCAGTGTTGCAAATTACTGTAGACTGTACATTTAGATACGACTAACCTTCATTTTCCGCTGTCTCGGAGCGAGGTACAAATCCATTAGTCGTTGAAAACGTTCTTGAACAAACGTTGCATACGCAGGCACTTCACGCAAGCTGCGATACTTTTGCGGAATAAAGTCCAGCGAGCGTTGTTCGGGTTCTTGTTTATGCCATTTATTTTCCTGAAATAAACTTTGGTAATTTTGTATAACCCCCTACAATAAAGTTGCTGCGCCATAAAAATCCAACATGAGATTTTTAAACTTCCACTAATGTTGCAAAAAAGTTACTATGTATAAATTTCTAAATATTACGTTTACTTAAGCCAAAGACATAAACTCGCAACACTCCTTTCATTTTAAATAAAAGGAGTGCTCAATCTAACCAGCCGTACTTTTTTGCTTTGCTTTCTCACCAATTATATAACTTGTGAAATTATTTGTTTAGCGGAATTGCTGCATAAGCTGGGAAGGCATTACCTCATCATTATCAAATAAATACTCAGCCGGTGGATTGTAAGACTCTTGATGTCCAGGAAGCTTGAGTTTTGGTGCAGGAATACTCATCTTTAATCGATCAAGTTGCGATTTAGATAATGCATCCTAAACCCAAAGTGTTTTTAATGTAGCATAACATGCATCGATGCTTAATAGAAAACAAAACCGATTGATAGAACCAAAAGCCGATAATGATTCTGGACATAAGAATATCCAACTTGTCAAAACTCGTGTGGTACAAAGAGTAGCAGCGCACATTGCATTTTCCGTCTACCCCTACCGTCATTTTGAGGATCGATCTTATGTTCAGTCAATGTAACAAATCGCAATAGTTCTACATCATAAACGGAACATTTTTAGTAGTCTGTAAAGTGCGGTCAGTTGTCAGTTTTTGCACAAATTGTACTTCCATGCGCGCTGAATACATTGTCTTCTACACTACTACACAAAAGGTACGATTGCATATTTTTGTTAAACAGTGGTCATCAAGTCTTAGTTGACAATTGAATCCCGGCTTCATTTTAGAAGCCTGCAAACTGTGATGTAATGGCCAGGAACTCATATCTTAACTGTGGATAACAATCTATAAATTCAATTCAGATAGACGACTAATTACAACTAAACACACCTACCGTAAACAAACGCCGGACCCTGCAATACTAACAATCATTTTTATAAAACTAGTTATTATTTTTGTTTCTACTAATTCAGTTTTGGTATTAGCCTCAGCAAACTTACCGTATTAGTATCTTTCCAAATATCATAGAAAACAGGTTCTCGGTCGGTTAATTTCTTAGGTTGCCTAGGTTTGATCCAGCCCATTTTAATCGCGTGTACCATTTTGCTCACCTGCAAACGATAGTGGAACAACTGTGAAATATGCTATAGGTTGTTCCAATCAACAGTCACAAAACCCGAAAATGGTTCAACTGGTCGCAGACGACACTTCCAAGACTACGGGCAGGGTTTTTTAGTTTCCGCCAAAACAAACATACCTACATTGCGCCGAATCCAAAATGACGATAAGCAACTATTTTAAAAATCTCTAGCAATATATACATATGTACGTGTAGACCACTGTATTTCATCATCGTCCGCTATGATGACACCATTTTAAGTTCGAATCGTGCTCACACTAATATATTATGCAAACGGAGGTTTCTGATTATTTCTTGAGAATGTTTAAAAAATTCGAAAAAAATAATTAAAAACGCTTCTATTGCGCATTTGCGCAGGGTTTTGCGCAAAAAACCCTGATACACACAATTCTTATGAAAGTAGCTGGAGCAATTAGCAAAGCCGTCAGTGATTTTATATGTGTACCATGGCACATTTGATATTCGTAACTGATAATGCGGCTGATTATTCAATGGCGCAAGGCATCAGAACTTCTCAGGATCAAAAATACTGTGTTTTGCTTACCATTTGCTTTTCGATTTTCGACGGAATAAAACTTCTTTTATGCTCAGGACGGTTTGTCACTGGATGCAGCATGACTTCGTTTGTGAAAAAATCAATAAAAGGCTGAAAGGTAAAACCAAAGATACATCAAAATCGTGAAAAACACCTAAATATAAACTTGACAAACATTAGCAGTTTAAAAATGAGTGATTGCAATATTTTAACATTTAGCATCTGCGGTGGTTAAAATTTTATAACATTCTATAAAGAAATGGTAAAAAGTAACGAACATATTTGAGTAATCCTGGTCGACAAATTATTCAAATTCCCATAAAACCAAAAATATCAGACACGAGGTCACACTCATTTGGTCCTTAACCTGATACGGATTGTATCCAATCTCAGGAAACCGAGCACTCTCGACGTTTGTCACAATCCCAACATCTTCGTCAGTTAAAATTCGTTCGCCACCTGTTTGTGGATCGCGAACCCGTTTCCTAAACAGAACTTGATGTCATAGATCAAAATCAATCAATTAGTTGACCTAAAATCAATCAATTAGTTGACCTTCTGACATAAATTTATACGCAGCCAAAATATTTACGCGCTTGAATCTTCTAACATTTCATGCCTATGCACAGTTTAAATTTTAGATATCTCCCTTGTTACCTATAAAATTTTGTCATTTCTATACTATCTATAATGGTTGCGCTATATTTTTTGACGTAAGGCCCCGTCCGGCGCCGTTCGTTACCCGCACGGTACCGTCCGGCATAATCCGTCAACCGTGCGACGCCGTCCGTCACCGTTTGCTATCGTACGCAAATAACTGACGTACGATAACGTATGGTGACGGACGGCGCCGTACGGGTGACGGACGGCGCCGGACGTCAAGTATAGTGCAACCCTAAAAGAAGGGATCAACCGGATATTAATTTTACCGGATAGCGGAACCGGAGCCGGATAGTGGATTTCGTATCGGAACCGGATGTTAACCGGATATAGGATCCAAATTGGAACACTTTTGGAAGTATTTGAGTCGAACAAAAATGTGTATTTATGGAGTTAAGTTTAATTTTTGGTTTGAATTTTTCATTCCATGTCACAGTCCATTCATGAAGTGCTCGGAATAGCAGTCGCTTCAAAATATCTAGTATTTTGACGTGCAAAAACAGTTTTATATTTGAAACCACAAATATCCGGTATCCGGTATGTTTATACAGGATACCGGAACCGGATACGGATGTCGGAATTTGTCAGATATTAAACCGGAACCAGATATCCGGTCGATACCAGCCTAAAAGGTAGACAAGATAAAACAAGTAACATTTATGTATATCTAACACATATCAATTACAGAAACCAAATCAACTAAGCGAATAATGGCCGTAACCAAACAACAAGTGACTTCCGTACCAAAACTCAGGATCGTCCAGACGTGCCATAAACTTTTGGATTTCAGTTTTCTGCTCCGGTTTCTTGATGGTATCACCAGCCCAGTTATAACCCACATGTTCATACTCATCATACCATTTAATGGGAATGTTGCCAATCGTATTCCTCGCGTCCTAAAGTACGCAAAAAAAGAAACAACGCATTATTAAAAATTAATTTTGCAACAATGACCACAAAAATTTCTAAAACCTAACTTTCACTTGCAGACTCCAGGCAAACGGCAGCTGGTTAAACGTGACAGCGCTCCCCATGAAACTTTAGAGAAAAAGTTAATTTAATTGTTTTAAAACAAGTACTTCGCGCAAACGCAGTTATATCAAAAATAACGATCACCAAATTGCGGATTGCCTTACACTCTAAGTAGAGGTCTTAGCTTAACTAACCTTACGTAGAGATATAGATATATGAGAGTTCTTTCAAACAGCGAAAGGCGGAGTGAAGCCCAACCGAACATTAACAATATATTCAGTTTTGGTCTGTTGTTGTACCAAATGCTTCGCGTAATCACTTATATATACCTCCTCATCTGATGAATCAAAATAATCAAAATCATCTCTGACATCACGGTTTAATTCGCGTGTTTGGTCTTCACCATCTGATTCTGACTCGTACGCTGAACTACTGCCGCCACTAGTTGACGCATTGTCGTCGCAAACATCAGCCTAAACAATGTGTTCCAATAAAAATTTAGCAACAAAACAAAAGCTAAAACAAAATTCGACCTAGCACGTAAATCATACATCTGAATCCTATTCAAAACTGTTTCTCCACCATATGCTTTAAACTTGAAAATTTGCCAAGAGCATGCTACTTTGACATGCTAACAACAACGCTTGGACGTAGTAAACAAAAATATACTCTGTTATATTCTTGAATGTAGGGCGCATTGTGCAACTATGCAGAAATCGCGGTCATCGAACGAAACATATACGATACACGACTATACACTGACCTCTATACTATCAGCAGCGTTAGCACAATCGTCTGGTGATTTATCGTGCTGAATAGTTTGGCTCATAGCTAGGAACTACTAACTAAAAAAGATCATGTAATTAGTAGGATACAGAACGCGACCGGATATCCGGCTCCGACTCCGGCACAAAAATCGACATCCCGCTACGATATGTTAAGTTGCCGGATGTTTTTAAACGTGAAAAATTACACGAAACTGAATGACCAACCTTTATATATTCTTCTGTCATACATGTGTTGTAAATCTTGTGATGTGCCTGTGTACGTTCAAATCTTTATCGTGTTACAATACAGCTGGAAACCCTGATACAAATAACCAGTGTTATTTTAGGAACTAACAGTATATAACTCAGTAAATACCGATTCCCAAGCGTAACCTTCAGCGAATCATAGGTCATAAACTAACCTAAGCCAAGTCTAAGCGAAAATAGTGGCCTAATGCGAAATCGCCTCTATTTTACACTACTTCGGGAAAATTGGGTGCTTTTACAAGTAACATGAACCCAAACAAATCTTGCAACTGAATGCCACACAACAAAAGCGTAAAAGTATTAGATGTCAATTAATTATCCGGCTCCGGCCGAATATTGAATTATTCGGCTCCGGCCGAATATTGAATTATTCGGCTCCGGCCGAACATTAAATTAGCCACAATACCGGTTCCAGTATGGAAACATCAAGTATTTTCGGTCATCAGTCTTGATATTGAAAACTTAGCGAATTCATGTATTTTTATATAGCTGTTATTTTCTACTTTCATCGGAACTTTTCTTTTCTTGATTTACTTAGTTTACGGAATACGGCGTTAGAGTTATTATATATTTGCGGAGTCATTGAATGAATTTAGAATTTGGTTGAACTTCTTCGGGCACAGTTGTGTTACTTGGGGTGTTGCGCAGGTTGCGGTAGGCAACACACGCTGCGGACACGTTCCGGGGAAATTAACGTAACCGGAGTTGTTTTATTTGGAGTTGCACTGGAGTTATTCGGAGTTTAGGATTTA
The DNA here is from genome assembly GCA_030248215.1 of Enoplolaimus lenunculus. Taxonomy (NCBI): domain Eukaryota; kingdom Metazoa; phylum Nematoda; class Enoplea; order Enoplida; family Thoracostomopsidae; genus Enoplolaimus; species Enoplolaimus lenunculus. The sequence goes on from JASANG010002614.1 coordinate 129,253, forward strand.
AGGAAATAGGAGTTACTGGAGCATTGTAGTATTACTGGAGTATATCGGAGTTGTTCTTGGAGTTTTTATTGTATTAGTATTAGAGTTTGGAGGTTAGTAGAAGTTGTTGATAATATTTAATATTAGCGTAAGTTTAGCCACTGCGTTAATATTTACCAGCATAACACTTGTCATTCTTGTTTAGTAAACTGTTACAACGGCCGCGTCTATATCAGAGCGTTGAGGATTCCCACAAGCCGCATTGTATTACGGACACACACAGAATACCTTGCAAATCCGACAAATACCATATTAAAAGTTTTGGATCTACATGGTCTGCAACACCCCTGTTCGGAATTTTGCCCAATGTTAAGGGCCACGCCGCGAATAGAATGTCGGGCCTCTTGTTTTAGAATCAAGCATGCTACTACTACACCATGCAGCCGATTTCGACAACATAAAGCTCGGGTATGCGCATATGTATGGCAATCTCTTCGTTTTACATACACCTACCCAGCGCATGTACCGACAGCCAGTATATATATCCCTTGCGTTTACCTTGCGTTTAGTAGAGGGTTACAATCGGCCGCGTCAATACTGAAGTTAGGTTTCCGTAACACAACTCGCAATTGTATTACAGCCATTCACACAACTAATACCATGTAAATCCGATGTTACAGTGTGCAAAAAGCAAAACTAAACCATAAAGAAACGGTATCTAACTGTTTTTACATTTGATTCTTTTTCCACAATAGAATTTCTATTCGCTCAAAAATGTTGTACTATTTTTTGAGAGCGCTAAGATAGAACCTTGACCTACTCGGCGCAAACTAATCATTATGATGCACAATCAGGATTTTTTGGTAGAGAGGATAGTATAGTTTACAGTATTTGTTTATATAAACATGTTTCACCTTCAGCTAAATATGCAGTTTAGGAGTCATTTTAACAACAAACCTAGGATTCCCTTATTCCCCACTGTCCTAGCTATGGCGTTTGAGGTTAATAGTACTCAGAGACAAAAAAATTAAATACTCTAAAAGAAATAGTAATCCATAACGACGATCGGAGACGAAAAACCAAAACCAAAGTCGGATACAAAAAATCAACAAAGCTTGTCAGAGCCGGAAGCAAATCAAAATTATGTAACACAAGTAACTTGAATCCGGAAATTTAACAATAAAACTTGCAAACTAGTATCAAAAGTCGTTTAAACGATTTTTTAAGAAATCTGTGCAACTATAACTTGCAAACTGAATCAAGTTAACAACGCAACCCAGTTAAAGGGCCTAAGATTTGCAAAAATACAAAAAATTTCTTATTAAATATGCCCTGACCTCCAGCAGAAATTCCACTTGTGAATGAGACGCAACATGGGCTCCATTTCAAGAAAGGGCCTGAGCTGGAAACAGACCTCCGATTGCACCCTGGTGAATAATGATCAAACCACCGTTAATGTGGCTCAACTTTGCCGCTCAGCCATATTTTTACTACTTTATACGCATTCTAAATGCTTGAACGTATAAATTAATACTCTTAAAAATCAAAATTGTCACGGTTGGCATTGTGATTTTGGTATTTTGTCTAAAAACGAATTCGTAGATTTCTAGTTTACCTGGTTTAATGCTGGTACGATATACCGTTTGTGTTACCAAAAATTTGAGGGATTATTGGCGATGGTTTATTGCGTGTTGGGCCAATGTAAAGAACAGAGAAGGAACAGTACTTAAGCGTATTCATTATTTTAAGCCTAAACCCAAGCCTAAGCGTAAAGCGTAAAAAGAATGAGCATATTCGTAAGCCTAAGCATAAGCCAAGCCAAAAAATTCGTCTAAAGCTTTTAAGCCTACTCTTTTCTAGTCCCACAGAAAAACACTTCGCCCCTGATGTTCAATGGGCCGCTAGTTGGCAGTTTGTATTGGTTACTTTGGTTGTTAATAATTTTAGTTTGCATAGTCCTTCGGTCTTTCATACAATCAGCAAGTCGTGTCTTGAATGTCGCCTATGCAGGACTACCTGTGGACGGTATGGTCGACACGAATGACAGCGAATCTAATTTTCTTAGAATTACCACTGTAAAAGTTTTTGCTGATGTGTTTAGCGAACGGGTTTATAATTTGCGTTTCAAGAGCGTGATGTATGCTGGTTAATGCATCAAAACTTAAATTACAATTTGTCATCGTTAGGAAATCGACTTGAGATTGCTGAACAAACTAGTACACTGCAATAAAAACGGTGAGTCAAATTGACTCTCTCCGCAAATAGGCTTTTCCTGACAACACAAACTGAGTCAAAATTCGACTCCGCCTGACTCAAATTCGTCTCAATTTGACTCTTTAACGAAGTTGAATTTTGACTCAGTTTGTGTAGTCCGGAAAAGCCTATTTCGGAGAGAGTCAATTTGACTCACCATTTTTTGCAGTGTAGAACTAGAAGATTATAATAGATCAAGGTATAATATTACAAAATCGACAGCGCCAAGCGTTAAACGCATAAAAAGAGGTTATTGAGGCTGACCAAATTACTAGTATTGACTTTAGTGAATAATTCTTGACGGCAGAAACTATTTTAGCGAAACTTGCGGACTACAGATTGCGAATTGCAGCGTTTAATGATGAAATTTTGGTGAGTGCTGGGCTGATCAGGATGTTTCTGGTAAGGTTCTCAAGCTGCAAGTGGTGCAGACGATTTGATACTAGAAATGAGTGCCTTGTCTAACGATATCCTTTGTCACGTGTGCACCAGCGACCGATCAATAAGAGTTCGCTTCAATCGAAACTGGATATTATTTGTTGTTTTTACGACAAATTGACCAACGGCACCAATCATATCGTCTGAAAGTCAATTCGCTGCTGTAAGATAATCCCACCCAAATTCGTATCTCGGTATATTCTAACAGTGGCCAATTTCCGTCAGAATGGGTTTCTCGTGGTCCAAAAGTGAACGTAGATATTGTTACCTACTAATCAAATGGCGCCAAATTTATTAGTTTTGTCTAGTATAGCTTGCACAAAACATATATTTTTGACTGTGGAGTGGAGTTTGAGAAGTGGTCGGCAAAGGTACAATCGTTCTCATATCCTTGGGTTGCAATTGCAATGGATAACCAAATCGTTGCTCAACACTGAAGCCCTATTCAAAAGTGCAGCAAAAACTTGCACGTGCAACTTGTATGCGCAAGCTTGGTAAAGCAGCTTCGAAGTCCTTGCAGCTCCAAATAATTGACCGAAATTCATCATATTAAATTTAATTCACACGTGTAAACGAAGTTGCAAGTCGCTCGAATTTCGAATTTTTATTGCTCAATCATATGAACACGATAGTGTTCATATATATGATTCGCGCATCTCAAGCGCGTATTTCCAGTTTAGTTCGCATGTTGGTGCCCAAGTAATATCAGACCTGTATCGTTTAAATTTTGTACACTGGTATCCTGGTACGTAGGGAATATTTGTGCCAAAGGATTTTGTAAACCAGTGTGGTCTTCAATAGTTACGGTCAAAAAACTCCATACAGAAAGTGCACGAAATTTTTCATTTTGGTTCAACACTTTTTACACGTTAGCTATGTAATTTTACGATTATAACTTTCACCACTTTATAGAGTTTACGGTTGGTTTCACCCCAACGGTTGGTTTCACCCCAACGGTTGGTTTCACCCCAACGGTTGGTTTCACCCCAACCGTTGGTTTCACCCAAACGGTTGGTTTTGCCCCAACGGTTGGCTTCAGCTCAACGGTTGGTTTCACCCCAACGGTTGGCTTCACCCCAACGGATGGTTTCACCCCAACGGATGGTTTCACCCCAACGGATGGTTTCACCCCAACGGATGGTTTCACCCCAACGGATGGTTTCACCCCAACCGTCGGTTCCACCCCAACGGTTGGTTTCACCCCAACGGTTGGTTTCACCCCAACGGTTGGTTTCACCCCAACGGTTGGTTTCACCCCAACGGTTGGTTTCACCCCAACGGTTGGTTTCACCCCAACGGTTGGTTTCACCCCAACGGTGGGTTTGTCGCCAACGGTTGGTTTCACCGTCCCCAACGGTTGGTTTGCCCCAACGGTTGGTTTTGCCCCAACGGTTGGTTTTGCCCCAACGGTTGGTTTCACCCAACGGTGGTTTCAGCTCAACGGTTGGTTTCAGCTCAACGGTTGGCTTCACCCTAACGGTTGGTCTCACCCCAACAGTCGGTTTCACCCCAACGGTTGGTTTCACCCCAACGGAAGGTTTCACCTCAACGGTTGGTTTCACCCCAACGGTTGGATTCACCTCAACGGTTGGTTTCACCCCAACGGTTGGTCTCACCCCAACAGTCGGTTTCACCCCAACGGTTGGTTTCACCCCAACGGTTGGTTTTGCCCCAACGGTTTGGTTTACCCCAACGGTTGGTTTCACCCCAACGGTTGGTTTCACCTCAACGGTTGGCTTCACTGGTTTCACCCCAACGGTCGGTTTCACCCCAACGGTTGGTTTTACCCCAACGGTTGGTTTCACCCCAATGATCGGTTTTACTCCAACGTTTGGTTTCACCTCAACAGTTGGTTTCACCTCAGCGGTTGGCTTCACCCCAACGGTTGGTTTCACCCCTACGGTTGGATTCACCTCTACGGTTGGTTTCACACCAACGGTTGGTTTTACCCCAACGGTGGGCTTCACCCCAAAGGTTGGTTTCACTCCAACGATTGGTTTCACCCCAACGATTGGTTTCATCCTAACGGTCGGTTTCACCCCAACGGTTGGTTTCACCACAACGGTTGGTTTCACCCCAACGGTTGGTTTTACCCCAATGGTTGGTTTCACCCCAACGGTTGGTTTCAACCCAACGGTTGGTTTCACCCTACACAGTCGGTTTCACCCCAACGGTTGATTTCACCCCAACGGTTCGTTTTACCCCAACGGTTGGTTTCACCCCAGCGATCGGTTTTGCCCCAACGGTTGGTTTCATCTCAACGGTTGGCTTCACCTCAACGGTTGGCTTCACCTCAACGGTTGGCTTCACCCCAACGGTTGGTTTCACGTCAACGGTTGGTTTCACACCAACGGTTGGTTTTACTCCAACGGTGGGCTTCACCCCAACGGTTGGTTTCACTCCAACGATTGGTTTCACCCCAACGATTGGTTTCATCCTAACGGTTGGTTTTACCCAAATGGTTGGTTTAACCCCAACGGTTGGTTTCACCTCAACGGCTGGATTCACTCCAACGGTTGGTTTTACCCCAACGGTTGGTTTTACCCCAATGGTTGGTTTTACCCCTACGATTGGTTTCACCACAACGTTTGGTTTCACCCTAACCATTGGTTTCACCCCAACGGTCGGTTTCATCCCAACGGTTGGTTTCAACCCAACGGTTAGTTTCAGCCCAACGGTTGATTTCACCCAACGGTTGATTTCACCCCAACGGTTGGTTTTATCCCAACGATTGGTTTCACCCCAACGGTTGGTTTTACCCCAACGGTTGGTTTCACCCCAACGGTCGGTTTCATCCCAACGGTTGGTTTCACCCCAACGGTTGATTTCACCCCAACGGTTGGTTTCATCTCAACGGTTTGTTTCACCGCAGTGGCTGGTTTCACCCCAGCGGTTAATTTCACTCCAGCGGTTAATTTTGCCCCAGACGTTGGTTTCACACTAACGGCTGGTTTCACCTCAACGGTCGGTTTCAGCCCAAGGGTTGGTTTTACACAAACGGTTAGCTTCACCGCAACGGACGATGTCACCCCCATCGTTTGCTTCGTCCCAACTCTTGGTTTCATACAAATACTTTGATTAGGCGCTTGTTGCCATGACAATAGTTTCTTTCAACCAAGCTATCTATTTAAACTCAGTACTTACTTTAATCAGTCCTCTCATTTTTCATAACCTGGATTGGTGGATTAATGCAGCAGCTTGGTAAAGCGGTTGAAACTAGAAAAAAATGCTCAGCACTTGAGCAAAAAGGGATATGTTTCATATTCCTATTAAAAGTATGGTAAACTAGATCAGCACATTCGCTTGATGTAACCTGGAAAAGTATTAAGAAACAATAGCGGCCAAAATCATGTTAATTATTAATTTTTCTGAAACATATTGCGGACAGCAAAATTTCTGTAATATTTTTTGTAAGAAACAGATGCTTTTCTTGAATGCAAAGCGAAATTATTTCTAAAATGTAGACAGATTTAGCTTGGAATCCATGAATGTATATTGAAGTTCTCTACAAAACGTATTAAATTTACCTATGGCTTTGTATTACCATAGTTAATTGAATTTCATAAGAGCATTGTGTGGCGACATAATGGCTGTTAGATTTTTGATGACCAATTTTGTTAGATACTTTCTTAAACAGACGTCACAAAACGAATCGCAATTGATGCTTTAAAAAGGCTCCAGTTATAAGTGACTTTTGAGTTTACTCGATTTTTTATTTTTGTGACTAATTATATAAATGCGCATTTCCCACCCGAGTTATTTATCTGTTTCACTGCATAGTCACAACTATAGAAGCTCACAAATCGCACCGTATTCTGGCAACATCGATTAACTTGCAAAATCAAAGAACGGTGTACCTCAGCCATGTCTCTGCGACCCTAACGAATTTTTGAAAATTCCTAACAAATCCTGTCAAAAACTTAAATGTTAGAAATAGATTTGCTGTCCGCAAGATGTTTCAGAAAAATTAATAATTAACATGATTTTGGCCGCTATTGTTTCTTAATACTTTTCCAGGTTACATCAAGCGAATGTGCTGATCTAGTTTACCATACTTTTAATAGGAATATGAAACATATCCCTTTTTGCTCAAGTGCTGAGCATTTTTTTCTAGTGTAAAATTGTGTTGCTGTGCGTTTTGTGAATTAAGAGTTTAGAATTTATTCAACAAACTTGAATCAATGAAATATCAAACTTGTTTGTTATGTCACGGTCTATGAAGATGGCGACGTGATTTGTTTTGCATTTTTAAGCACTAAATAGAAAGTGTAAAGGTATGAAAGCGTTTTGCAGCTGCAAGTTTTGTTAAATTCATTCTGAGAACTTTCAGCTGCAAATTGTTCATGATTAATATACGCTAAGATATAATTCATAGGTATGAATAGCCTTGCATATAGAATCAATCATCATCACTTGCTGAGAACTGATAATTTATGGCTTCTGCTTGATAATTATTGCAATTGTCTGCAAATTCTTCATCTGAATTTTTGTCAAGGTTTACAATTAAAGTGATGTACCCTTGCAAACTCTTGCAGCTGCAAGAGATTTGGTCAAGTTGCAGTTGCGAGTTCTCGCTGCTAAAACTTGCACGTCTGAATACGGCTTAACGTCATTCTATTCGCCATCTTATGGTTAACCTGCCAATCAATATCCCTTCTGTCAAACAAGTTGCGGAATTTTAAAGTTTTGTGCATGCTCGACTACGGAGTCTTGCGATTCTTCTGTGTTAATCGGTCGGCTCAAAGAAAATAATACCATGCGCTAGAGCGTCGTATTCTGCCAAATTTCGTTGATCAACGCGGATTTCACGTTAATCCTGCCCCGTTTCATGAGTTATGACGTGAGAGGTGTCAAAACGAAATTGAGAATTAATGTCAATTCTGTATGGTTGACGAAACAAGATCAAAGATATCGTCGATTTGGAAACCCATGGAGGCTTTCGATTTAAATAAAGCGCACAAAATGTTTCGTGTAAACGTTTCGTCAGCGAACGGATAATAACACTAGTTTCAAGGTTAGTTAGCGGTTCATGCTGAAGCTGATATGTAATTCTTTTCGCGGTCATGGAACTGAAGAAACTGATGAAACACGATGAAACAAACGGCAAAATATGAGGTAAAGACGTGTTCTGTAGCTCCGGAGTGTCACGTTTCGCCCGGTGTTTCAGGTATTATAGCTAAAAACCAGTTGGTAGGTTAGTAATTTGCACAACAAACCTGGTTTAGTGCAAGTAACGAAAGACAGATTTTGTATACCGAAAACTTGCGGTATTTTGACGAAAGTAATTCGTTGCTTGTTGATTTTTTTGGTTTGCTTGTTGTTAATATTTTAATTTACAAATACATCAGTAGACCAGTTAGCAATTTACTTTTATGGCAGTAAACAGTAGATTAAGCATATTCCTAAGCCTAACCCTAAGCGTTGAAAAAAACTGTATTCCTAAGCAAAAAGCTTAAACCTAAGCCTACGTCTAAGCAAAAAATGTAGTCAATCTAACAGTATTATTATATTCGTAGAGGCTGTAGTAAAAATTATACTTAAAACATTTAAAACAATACAAAGGTTTGTTTAACCCAGCGTAAATATATTGGGGTTAAACGCCCTGGAACGAAATTTTAGAACACTGATATTAAAACCTAATTTTTAACAAAAGTTATAGTTGATAATTAATGTTATACGAGCACACGAGTGGTTATGTAATATTTGTTTTCTTCGTTGGTTTTGTTCACTACTGTACTGTCCTTACTATACTAAGTAATAATATTAACTATTGTACTTTCGCAACCACCAGAACGGTTTCTGCTGAAGGCTTAACTCTCAATTCGTGCGAAATATCGTTTAATGAACAGTAGAACTGATCGCAAATTTTAAAAGCAAGTCAACGTTGAACTGTGTTATCTTGTTGTTTGTACCGCCTATCAACGCACTTATTTTACTGCAATTAACTGAATTTGTATTGTCAAGTACAATTTGAGCATATTTTTGAATATTATTTGAACATTAAGGCCTAGATTAAAATACTAGTAAAACAAACGTTAAACGAACCCGTATTTTGAGTTAAACACAGTCATTGCAAGGTACCCTAGTAGTCTTTAACCTAAAAATAAGCAAGTTCTTTACAGAATACATTCAAGAAAATATTCTAAGTTAACATTTGACTAAGCCCGTCCTTTAAAAGCGCCCTTTCTCTGACAGATATTTAACCACAGCTTATATTTACTCTGCTACAACTGCAAAATGTATAGCTTAAAATGCTTTCTGCCACCCAATTTCTCGCACTTTTTGTTAATCCAGTAGCAGTTACGTATTGCTTATAGTTATCCTGGCTTCCACCCAGAATATAAACCCCCTCCCATCTATAATGTGAGCACCTGTTTATTTACGTCATAGCCTCGATGTACCGGCAATTAATATATATATAAGTCTGAGCGTATAAAAATCAACCTCATTTTGCGCACAAACTGTGTTAATACATATGCAGACTGAAAACATTGATGTGACGTTAAACGATATGTGTCAACGCAATGGGGGGAGAGATTTCAGTGTGACACCCACATCGTGTATAGAAACTTACACCCTAGTGGCCAATTTGATTACTGTTCACATTTTCCCACGCCGAAACCATAAACGACTAGATCGATTTCGCCAAAAAATTCTCACGGTCCATAGTAAGAAAACTTGTTGACGTTTTCTCTGCCCAGTGTCACAGCCTATAGGCACGAATCGGGAATTCAGAGCTGTTAACTTTAGCAGCGGGTAATGCAGGCATACAGGCGTGGTATCGAACTATCGGCTTATGAATCACTTAGATTGGCACCTCTCTTTACCATTGATCCGCTCAGCCCGTCTGTTCAACTGCTTTTATAATCGACTATATTTGTCGATAAGTATGCTTAAAACGGCTAGCATATATCACTGTGGATTGCATATACTGCATATGCGCCGGGATAGGCATGGCTCACATAATTACATCCAATTGTATGGAAGTTCATAGGTTTAACGGGAACCCAATCCTTGGTTTAACAAAATTCAGCTAAAGGATGTCGCCTATCCTGAATTGTTCGTTTTCCAGTCGGATGTATTTTAAAATTTCAAAGTAATTGGTGGTTTTATGCTTCTACTTGTGTTGAAATCTTTGTAATGCTGGTTTCTAATTCTATTTCGACGTTGGTTTTTGTTGTGTAATTTTATCAAATTTTGTTTTCATGAGCATCAAAGAATAATGTTATCGAAAAGTGTAAATCCACGTACAACAACATATTACCGAAACGCTACGTAAATGTAAAGCCTAAAGCCAAAGCAAAAGATTAAATCCAAAGACCTGAAGGATTAAGACTTAGGCGTACAATTAAGCTTAAGAGTAGACTTCAGCTTAACCTTCAGTGCCGGCAACTGTCTTGTAACAAGTTGTACGGCGACGAAATGTTGTCGATTCAAAAGTTGCACAATGGCGAACGCAACTTTTGTTGCAGAATATGTTTTGGTTCGTTTCGAACGAGCAACTTTTGAACGCCAGCAAAAATTCAGTTTGACTGCAGTTTTGTATTAATTTATTTTTTGTTTGTGTTGTGTTTTTGTTCTTTTTTGTTTTTAGCACTGCAATACATCCATTAATAAAGATGATACATTTGTAGTTAAGGCTTGCACTTGCAATCTCGCAAGTTTAAATACACTGTTTCAAGCATAATGCGATAATGTTGCAGTTGTTGTTGTTGTTGTTGTTGTTGTTGTTGTTGTTGTTGTTGTTGTTGTTGTTGTTGTTGTTGTTGTTGTTGTTGTTGTTGTTGTTGTTGTTTTTGTTGTTGTTGTTGTTGTTGTTGTTGTTGTTGTTGTTTTTGTTGTTGTTGTTGTTGTTGTTTTAAGCTACACTTTTGAGGGATGGGGGGTATAGCTTTTTTGTGTATATTGAAAGCTAACTTGGTGAGTGTTATTTGGTTCATATGAGGTCCCTTTCTCTCCTTGTTTTTGCTCTGTTTTTGAGTGCAATTCACCCCCCATTCCGTGAGTTTCTATGTGTTATGATGCCTCAGTTTATGTGTATGACGTCAATTGTCCAAAAAAACTTGTGTTTAGTTTGTTTTAAAGGGTTTTAGCGTCAATTTTGAATTCTCAAAGTGTACCTATCATTGGTTATCGATACGGTTTTATGATTTAAAATAACTGTTTTTTGGGCCGTAACATTAGCCTAAGCCTATGCCTAATTATAATAGCTCAAGACAGAGCTTCAGCGTTTAGATTATATTCACAAGAAGTGAGTTTAAGCCTAAGCGTATAGATTTGTTGGCCCATGCAAAGATCAGAGGCTGAACGTTTTTCTGTGGGTCTGGAAAAGACTAAACTTAAGCTTTAGACTCATTTTTTGCTAAGGTTTAGGCATATACTTAGACTTAGGTATTAGCTTGATCTTACGCATAGGTTCGGTTTATACTACTGTTCTGCTTCTGTTCTATACATTAGCCAATTTGTCAATAGTCGAAGACCACGCTTACTACAAGTATTTTCACGGGTGTGCCCTCAAATTTTGCATGTGCCCCCCTATAAATTGAATCAATCTAAAAGTAAGCAATCTTGAGTTGCAATTGCACGTGCGCCCTAAAGGTATACTATGCCGCATAGCCCCCAAACATAATTTACTGCGGAAGCCTCTGACTATGTTCCTAAGCCTAAGCCAAAGCCTAAATCCTAAATCCTAAGTCTAAGCCTAAGCGTAAGAATGAGATTACATCTGAATCTACCACCAAAGCCTAAACCTAAGCCTAAGCAAAAAGTTAGTCTAAAGCTTAAGCTGAAAAAGGTAACACCCCCTTATCTTTACAACAGCCCACTTAATCATGCTGTGTAGTGAACATTTTCTAGCAATCATCTCGATACGCCATATCATGTATTACGTACGTTTCATTTATATTGTTGAAGCTGGAACGCCCTACATACGTATTTTGGTCAGCTTTTTAGCTTTCTTCCATGTTTTGAAACACAATACAAGAAACACAGTATACAAATATGCTAATTAATTTGCGAAACTACGATTATATACCGATAAAGTAGATGCGAACCTGTTTCAAATTTTAACACATTTTGGCTTCATTGTCAAAAATTCTCGTATCCGCAGAGAGACCCTGGTGAAAACACAGACCGACCACATCAGATGCTTTGGGTCGACGCAGCGTCCTCGATTTCGCCCCATTTTAAGACTTGAGACTGTTGGTCCCAGACACGGATCCGCCCATTACGTTGAAAAAATTATTTACACTCCCTGTCGATTTTAAAACATCTTCAAACCCCCAGGTGCCACTAGGATCGTTTTAGGTTATGCGTTCCCCAGCACTGGAAATACAACATGCGAAACCCAATATCATTCATTTTAACTCTTTCTTCTTTGCTATTTCGTACTTTACAGATACTGGATTTGTAGTTTTAGCTCTAATTTGAAGGATTTTGCTTTCAACATTTATGTTTATACTTCATAAATAAATACAGCACAACTTTGAAGCGTCTACGGTTTGCTGTCTGTACCACAACGGTTTCTGTCTGTTTGTAGTTAGAGGCATTGAATGAAAACAAAAACGGAATGAATTTCCTCAATTTCCGACAGTTTAACTGCGGATTAATTATCTTTACATCCGGTCGGTTTAGTTGGTTTGTGATAGTGTCAGAGTGACAGTGGTGTACCGACGGATATACACTGGTTGCGAGATGACATCGAACACAATCACAGGTATATATATACAAGGCAACGGATAGACGAGGTATATTACTAGATCCAATGAATGATAAACTTTTACACTGTAAATTTCAGTGAGTTGATTTTAATTCAGAATGAGTTGAATCGCTCAGTCTGAGTTAGGACTATCAGAACTCAAAATTTTGAGTCGATTCAATTCATTCGGAGTTAATTAATCAACTCACCCAGAATCAACTCAACTCAGAGTGAGAATTAATTAAACTCAGAGTGAGTTAATGTTTATTGATATTAATTCACAAATAACCAACTGGCTAGTTGAATTGATTAATCAACTCATTGGAATTTACAGAGTACGCCATGAACCCTTCCGAATTGAAATTATAAATGTAGGCCTGAACCAAACGGCCTTCGCTCATGCGGTTGAGTTCAACTTTCGTATGTAAGAAAATGAAATTTGTTAACCAATCAAAGCGGTCCGTTTGACTTGCCGTGGTAAAACATAGTTATGAAACACTTACAGAATTCTTTTATCTTTCTACTGCAAGTGTTGATTCATATATGTACGTCGGTCAAAACACAAATGACGGTATCGAGTTTAAATTTACAAAATTGCAAAAGATTTGAAACAATTGAGTGCACGCTTGCATCTAGGAATTTGCTAGTAAAGTGAACAGAGATACTTGTAGATGAAGCAAAGCTTTTATATACAATTTTTTTAATGTTTTCGACAAATTTCTTCAGTCAGGGGCAACAAAGATTTGTCTTCGGGCGGAGTGGCACCCACTCGGCCCCCCTTCTTTGTAGTTCCGACCCCGAAGGAGGATCTATCTTGGAAACTCCAATATTTTGTAGGAATTTTATTAATTATAAGCCTCAAAAACTTTGCGCATGTTTTTAAAATTTGGTTGCGATAAGTCGTGTGGTGTCTGCGTTTGATTCTTGAGATAGAGCCTAAGTCTTAGTGTGAATCAAGTAGTCAATTCAACATTCAAGGTTAAGCGCAAGCGTGCACACAAAAAAGTATTTATGAATTTATTCAGAAAAGTATTTTTTTTCCGGAGGGCTATAATAGAGTCAGTTTAAGGTTTAGACTAATTTTTTTGCTTAGGCTTAGGCTTAGTCTTGGGAATATGCTTATACTACTGTTCCGCCCCTGTTCTATACATGGGCCACTTCACCTAATTTCATGTCTGTCCACCAACGTTCGATAGCTGCAACGGAGCCTCTTGCAGTTGGGTGCATTTCTTTTTACGTTTAGGCTTAGGCTTGGGTTCATTGAATGACTCTCCTAAGCCGTATCCGAAGCATTTTCGCCCAATGTAAAGAACAGGGGCGGAACAGTATTATAAGCATATTCCTAAGCCTACGCCCAAGCCTAAGCGTAAGAACGAGCATATTCCTAAGCCTACGCGTAAGCCTAATGTCAGTTCCACGGAAAAACGTCCGCCCGTGATTTTTATACCGGCCGCATTTTCTTATACCTAATGCCGAAGTCGAACACTTACCCTTGACATTAATTTTATGTGAGGGAAGTCTACAGAAGATCCGTAGCAGGTACAATTTTCGGATACCGTATCCACATCGAGAAACTGGGGGAAGTCTACAGAAGATCCGTAGCAGGTACAATTTTCGGATACCGTATCCACATCGAGAAACTGGGGGAAGTCTACAGAAGATCCGTAGCAGGTACAATTTTCGGATACCGTATCCACATCGAGAAACTGGGGGAAGTCTACAGAAGATCCGTAGCAGGTACAATTTTCGGATACCGTATCCACATCGAGAAACTGAGGCTTTATCATTAAACATCTTGCAACGGTGAAAGTTTTATCGTAAACCTCACAAGGTTAAATGTTAAGAGAAAAGAAAGCGGAAGATAAACATCAAATCTACTCGCTTCAAAACATTAATGTTTTTGAGGGTTTAGCTAAAAAATACACAAAACGGGTGCACTACAGTTCGGCCAATAGCGGATCCAGGGGCGTGGGCGGGTGTTCCGTACGCACCCCCGTCAGAATTTTTTTGTGATAAAATGGTAAGGTCCCCCTATCTTACAATTTTCGTCCTCAAAATTTTTTTTGTAAAAAATACAATTTTTACCCTCAGAAATTTTTTAGTGATAAAACCTTTTTCTGTTACAAATTTTTGGCGATAAAATGATAAGGTCCTCTCACTACCTTACATTTTTCCGTAAAAATTCATTCTTTTTCGTTAATAAAGTGATAAGCGGCCTAGATTACAATTTTTGCGTTTCATAACATTTGCCAACCCGCCACCGCCGTCAGAAATTATTGGATCCGCGTCTGAGTTCAGCCACAGATTTTTAACCTCAAAGTAGAGCTGTTTTTTTGTTCCGACGTCACAAATTTGTCTGTTTTTACTAGCAATTTCTTGACGACAATAAGATGACATTTTGTGTTTTCAAAGCTGGTTATTTAAATGTATATATACACACAGTCGTTTGCTTTTTTTTTTATTTTTCCTTTATTCTTGTTGCAGTTGCACTGCTGGTGGTAAAGTAAACTGAATCGTATTCGCCTGGCAAAACATCTGTCAAAAATTAACCAGAAACCCGTAAATTTTCGCCTCGAAATTTAATAAGTTTCGTACACACGTTGGTTTGTGTCGCTCAAACTATTAAACGTTCGTATTCTCAAATGTGTATAGCACCTATATTGTTTAGTTCGTTATAAATTAAGCCATAAAACAAATTTCTACATTTTCAAAGTCATTTTCGCTTAATCGAAACTTTCCTTAGTTCAACTGGCCCATGTATACAACAGGGCTGGAACGTTTTTGTGCGGGGCTGTAATAGAGTCAGCTTAAGCTTTAGACTAACTTTTTTGCTTAGGCTTAGACTTAGGCTTAAACTTAGAAATAGGCTCATCCTTACGCGCAAGCTTAGGCTTAGGCTTATGCTTAGGGATATCATTATCCTACTGTTCCGACCCTGTTTTATACATTGGCCGTTCATCTTTTTAATCTATAGATCTATTGGTTTAGTAATTTATCCAGTGTGTACAACTTTTACGCCTACACTGCAAAAAATAGTGAGTCAAATTGACTCTGTCCGAAATATGCTTTTCCGGACTACACAAACTGAATCAAATTCGGCTCCGCCAGAGTCAAGTTTGACTCACCCGAGTCGCTCAGTTAGTCGAATTTGACTCCGGTCGAATTTGACTCTGTTTATGCAGTCCCGAAAAGCCTATTTCGGAAAGAGTCAATTTGACTGATCATTTTTTGCAGTGAAATGATTAAGATTAAGGCTAAGTTTATGCCTGTACCGTTAATATTAGCGAAATAAACTGACAAATTTGCGCTTGCATATGCGTCGTTTACAATTTTCCCGCTTAAAATTTTCCCTCAATTTCAACAATGAGGAATATATGCTTAATCACCCAGGTCTATGTATTACACAGTCTCTTCAACGACTTTCTAGTTAAAAATCGGCCCATGTTACTTTAAGGGGCGTAAAGGTTTCTGGTGGGCCTATAAAAGAGTGGGTTTAGATTCTAGATTACAATTTTTTGCTTAGGCTTAGGTTTAGGTTTACGTTTAGGTTTAGGTTTGTGCTTAGGCTTACGCTTATGTTTTAGGCTTAGGAACACATTTTTGCACCGCTTAGGCTTAGGTTTAGGAATACGCTTAATCTACTGTTACGCCCCTAAAAGTAACATTGGCCAAAAAAATCTATAGCCAGCAGTGCAACACGGCCCTCCTGTCATGTTTTATGAGTTTTCCTTATGCGAGAAACCTGAAGCTTATTTTTGTTTATTTCCTTAAAAGCACTGAAAAGAACTCTTTTATCAGTGCCAATTATTGACCGTTTAAAGCTTGTTTAGTGACATATTCTCGTCAACGGGTGGGTTTGGTGCCAAAAGTAACAGTTTGATGGGTTTGTTTTCAAATTGGTCTTTCAAACTCTACCGGTTTGAGCGGTTGTAAGTTGAACTTTACTTACTTTTTGTGCATTAAATTAATAAAATTAATCTGGCAAAAGTCATTGTTAATGTGGTATCGCAACTTACGTTGCGAACAGGGAAATTTAAGCACATATATAACCTAAGTTTGAGAACACTGTATAAAATTATATATATGTATCAGGGTGCAACCAGAATTCTGGTTCCGGTATTGAAATGCGGTATTTTTCACTATCCGGTTCTGCTACTAAACGCGGTATTTTTTCACCGGAATTTTCCGGTATTCTCGGTATTTGAAATTTTTCTCATTCGAAAATTTAAGGCAATTTGGCATATTATCCAAACTTATTTTTCCAAAAATTCCTGAGTGTGTATTGCCAAAATTTTGTATTTGTGTCATACTCCATATTTTGTTATACGTTTTCCAGCTACTGCATTTGTTTCAACATTTTGGCATTCTCAATGGTCTGTTTACGCATAGGATTTCAATTTTCAATGATGTTCGAGTAGACAGAAGAAAAACCAAATGTCTCATAAATATATGACCCCCCGATTAGGACAAACGCTTCAACCTAATGTCTTCAAAATTTTTGAGTTAATTTTGGAAGTTCTGGGCGAATTTACGGACTATTCTGTACTGGACTAGAATGCTCGTGGCCATTGAATTAACTAAGATTCTCCGAACTTCACTAAACATACATTGAGGACGGCATTTAGCTTCTGTTGAAAGTGGGAATCTATAAAATACAAAAATTACGTTAAACTTTTACTCCGTTTCGCTAAACCATTTTTCCATTAAAAGCTTTTGTAAAGAATCGTTGTTTGCTTGGATAAAGCGCGGATCGGATAAAAAAAATCCTTACCCACTTCCCACTCTGATTTGTGAGATAAAACTAGGCGAAAAATTCACAAAGCAGACCGCGGCAGCAGTAAAATTTTTAGGCGTCGAAATTTTACAACGTTAAAGCTCATTTTGGAAATATTTCCAAAATATAAGGCACAAAACCTCTGATCGGCGCGTACGCCAATCCGTGTTTGGATCTGCCACTGTAAGTCAGTTCACCCGCATTTCTGGCTTACGTCTTGCTGATGTTGCAGGCCAATGTATAGAAGAGGGCCGTAAATAGCAATATAAAGATATTTATAAGCCTACGCCTAAGCCAAAGCCTAAGCGTAAAAATGAGCTTATACATATGCCTAAACCTA
This sequence comes from Enoplolaimus lenunculus, assembly GCA_030248215.1. Classification (NCBI taxonomy): domain Eukaryota; kingdom Metazoa; phylum Nematoda; class Enoplea; order Enoplida; family Thoracostomopsidae; genus Enoplolaimus; species Enoplolaimus lenunculus. The sequence continues at coordinate 146,734 of JASANG010002614.1, forward strand.
TGCAAAAAATTAATCTAAAGTTTAGTGTTACAGAAAAACGTTCCGCCCCTCATTTTACAGGGGTCACTGTCGCTTAAATATTAAGGTTTAGCTTGAAAAATCAAAAACATAAACTTAACCATATTTTCAGCCTTCTTCACTAAACTATCACTTACTTACGCTTTGTCACAATGTTTGACACCCAGGTTTTTGACATACTGTTTTCACCATTTTATTGCCAAACATTTCCCTAAAGATCGTCAATAAAGTTCACTTATGGTTGACTTCCAGCCCCAAATTTTACGGTTAAAAATGGATGAACAGGCTCGGCTACTTTTAGCTTGAATATATAAGACAAATCGGTTTGGTTTTAGTTTGTTGTATTTTATTTTTTCACAGGATAAAAACAATCAATTGAACGACGAGAAATTGTCATTCATAAGTGCTGAGAAATTTTTGCGGTGCCAGTTTTGAGTTTTTTACACTGTAAAAATAACGATGCGTTGATTAATCAGCTCAGAAAAGCAATTAGTTATTTGAGTTAATAACAGTAAACATTTGCTAACTTTGAGCGGATTTAATTCTGGGTTAGTTGACCAATTAACTCAGAATGAGTTAAATCAATGCAAAATTCTGAGTTCCGAAAGACCTAATTCCGAGCTCAGACCTCTTAGTGGCATCAACTCATTCTGAGTTAAAATGAACTCACCAAAATTTACAGTGTATGCTAATATCTATCTACTATTTCGAGCATTATAATTTCTTTGCCTAAAAGTAAGGTCGGCGTTAGAAAAGTCGGGGGCCCTTCAAACAGGTCCGAGGGGAGTCCTCCAAAAAATGTTTCAGCGCTCTGTAACTTCGTGGTCCGAGAAAATGATTTTAGTTTGCCAAGGTGGGGGCCTTCTAGGGTCGGGACCTAAACATTTCGAACAAAATCGCAGGCTTTAGATTTCTGTTTAGGTTTAATACTCAGCTGACGCTATAGTTTACCCAGCTAAATTAAGCACGGACTGTACCTGACCAGAAACAAAACAAACAGCGTAGGTATTCCACTTTAAAACTTAAAAGATTTCCGCGGCTAAAAACTGCGATTTTATACCCACGTCATAAAAACCTTTACCCGCGGGTATACCCGCGCCTGAAATTCTTTACCCAATCCACGTTTACATGCGGATACCCACGGGTTATATCCCACTCTGTTATAAATATTTTGAAGATACCATTCGAATGGCAGGCTTTTAGCAATCAAACCAATCACCACGCGAACACACAGTAAGCAGACGTAGCTTACATCGAATACTGTTTAAATATTTTGCAAATTTCACCGCCATGGATTGAAAGTTACAAGATCTATTTGTCCAACCTGTGACTGATACTACATACTTTTAACGAATCTCCAACAATTCATCATCCGACAACTTGTCGCCCAACAGTGTCCTAAATCCTATGAATACATTTGAGTATAATCATGTGTGTAATCCTAAGCCTAAGCCTAAGCATAAACATAATGATGGTCGACGAATGATCGATTGGATAAAAGTTCTGATAACAAGTTATTGGTCGACGAATTGTCGGACCACGAATTATCGTGATACCCTTTTTTACGTAGTGTTCTACTGGTATACTATATTACACAGTGTGCTGGTTCAGCTGTGGGTTACACAACTTTATACGCGGCTATCAGGAGCGGCTTCCGTGCGTTTGAACTTTAAATTGTTTGTTTTTTCATGTGAAAATAAGTTAAAATAAATATTTGCTCAAGTTTCAAAATGCTTTCCGAATAGTATTTGAAAATTTTAAAGGTGCCACACAACTGTACTGCTTTCGGGTTCCACAAACTGTACTCGGGCGGCACATGAACTGCAATTACTCGCGTACTAATCGTTTTAATACTTTAAAGCCCTATTCACACGTGCAAGTTTTTTAGCCGTTTAGGTGTGTTGTTACGGATGTTTGTTTTGCTTTACGACTGTTGTTGTTGTGTAAAACAATTACTACTTTTACTATTGGCTGGCCGGCCGGCGGCCAACGGGACGTTTGAGCTGCTGGCTGGTTGTTGGCCGCCAGCCGGCCAATATACAAAGTTTGAAAATTATCAAGTATTTTTATACTAGTATATATCGCTACGTTTCTAGAAGCTATGCTCATTATTTTAGGCTCAGTAATTCAACGAGAAACGATCTCGTTGGTTTATGGTTTGATTCCGCTCAGGCTTAGGTTTAGGTATACTCTTTAAGTTTGGCTTAGGGTTTAATTCCCACACAATATCTTATCCTTAGATACAGATGTATATACAAAATATGGTATCACGATAATTCGTTGCCGGACCACTCGTCGACCAACTCATTTTTATCATAATTTTCTCAAATCGACAATTCTGTATCGATCATTTTGCTTAAGCTTAGCTTTATGCTTAGAATTACGCTAAGAATATGCTTATATGTTCACCGGCGTTAGGACACCGTTGGGCGATAAGTTGTTGGGCGACCAATTGTTGTAGGTTCGGAGGCGGATCCAAAAATTTCTGACGGGGGGTGGGCTGGCGAGTGCTATGAAACGCAAAAATTGTAAGGTAGGAACCTTATCATTTTATCATCAAAATATTTTCTGCAGGCAAAAAATTGTGAGGTAGGGACGTTACCATTTTATCACAAAATACTCTGCGGGAAAAATTGTAAAAAACTGTAAGGTGGACCTTGCTATTTTAACACAAAAAATTCTGCAGCAAAAATTGATTACAAAAAATCTGAGGAGAAAAATTGTAAGGTAGGAGGACCTGACTATTTTAGACAAAAAAATTTCTGATGGAGGGGCGTACGCCTCCCGCCCCCCCTCTGGAATCGCCAGTGCGTATGTTCACCCAATATACGGTCCCTTCGCGTAGGTTTAATATACCAATTTAGAACCAAAAACAAATTTTAAATGTTTACAGTTATTTTTCGTTTCTGACACACAACTGCTGTGCTCCCAGCGTCGTTCTATAAATCACTATGTTTAGAGAATTTTTCGCCTCAAAAATCATGCCTAATCCTTGATCTTTGAGTCCAATAAATTCAAGTTTAATGAACTAAACTTCAATGTGTCGCCGTTGAGCAGTTGAAATTATTAAATTCCCATTGGATTTTAATTTGGACAGATGTTGAGAATAGAAGTTAATATTTAAACTTGAACTCAGTTAAAAGTTAAAAACAGTCAACGAGTGGGCGAGACAGACTTCGATACGCAAGATTTTGTGAATTTAAATATTCCACATATCAAAGCTGGAACGCCCCACATACGTATTTTGGGCAATGTTCCAGCAGATTTGTATATCCATATGCAAATTTGCTTCTATTTTGTTATTTCTGCAATTGTCAATCAAGTTTTAAAGCTTAAGTGCAGACTTGATTGAACAAATCTTTCAAAACATATGCCTAGAAAGTTGTGCATGTGTGCAACTACGGATTACTAGTCAATATTATAACCAAACATATTTAAAGGACGTAATACAGCCAAAAATGGTTTTAGAAGAAAATTGAGCGCTAAAGTTAGTACTCGCTTCTCGTTCGTGCACGTTTTCTTTGCCCACTTCTTCAACTGTGTCGGCTTTTAACTATTCAATTATACCTATTGCTTGACATCTTGTTTGTTTTTAGTCGATATAAATGCGTTTAATTAAATATCAAAGAGCAACAATGATAACCCATGCAAAGATGTGTCAGATCCGCCGCTGTTGTCAATTTCCGTAAAATTGTAATGCTAAAAATATTACAATGAGTTCCTACAGAAGAATGCGATTTATCACTGTAAATTCCAGTGAGTTGATTTTAACTCAGAATCAGTTGAATCCACTCAGAAGTCTGAGGTTTGAATTAGGTCTTTCCGAACTCAGAATCCTGAATTGGTTGAACTCATTCTGAGTTAATTAATTTACTTACCCTGAAATGAATAAACTCAGAATGAGTTAATATTTATTGTTATTAACTCAGAAATAACCAGAAAAAAAGTAATTTTCTGTCTGAGTTAATAATCAACTCATTGGAATTTACAGTTAAACTGTCAAACGAAAACTTTTACCTGAACAGGAGCTGGATAAGAATTGGATTTGTTTGATATAAAGCTTAACCCCCCCAGAATTGTGTGTAGGTTCACACACTTGTTGCTGCTCATCCCTACCGGCGCCTGTGAATATGACAATTTATCAAATTATTATACGGCGCTATATCACATATGATTCTCAAAATAGCGTAGGGTATTAGAAATTATAGCATTTTAGTTCACAATAAGTCGCTTTGAATTAGATTTAAAGGAATCAGTAGTAAGTCTTTGCAATGCTTTTTTAGCATTAACTCTATAGTTAATTTCAGATGCATTAAAAACTTATACGCAGTATGCAGGTCTAACAAAATATAAGCATAACCATGATATCGGTTTGAGCTGTACATAGTTTGTGTTTACATCACTAGCGAATTCAGACTGGGGGAAGGTGTAACAACCACCCTTTGTTAGAATTTTTTTGCGATAAAATGGTAATATCCCTACTTTACAGTTTTCCGAATCACAACACGGGCCGGTAGCCTAGGGGGGGGGGGCATGGGGGGGCTTAGCCCCCACTGAAAATTTTTTGGCTCCCTCTAGAAAATTTTCAATCTTGGTTATAAATCAACGAAAACCCTTGTAAGTCCCCCTGATAATTTTTTGGCTCCCTCTAGAAAATTTTCAATCTTGGTTATAAATCAACGAAAACCCTTGTAAGTCCCCCTGATAATTTTTTGGCTCCCTCTAGAAAATTTTCAATCTTGGTTATAAATCAACGAAAATCCTTGTAAGCCCCACCTGAAAATGTTTTAGCACCCCGTAGCCAGGTGAGCTGGCTACGGGCCTGTCAGACAACTGTCACAAATATAGCATTCAGTAAAAATAGCGTTTCATGACTTTTGCCAGCCCGCCTTCTCCGTTAGAAATTTTTGGATCCGCCGCTGTTCAACAAGTATTTATTTGCAGAAGTAATGTTTCGAAAACAATCGGTGATGCATCCTGATACGCCCCTCTGACTATTTCAGTAGATCACGCCAGCATAATGCAGCGTCGGTCGGAAGAAAGTAATATCTGTATGGCCCCTACTATACGCTGATTGCTTATTTGACGAGGACCTACCCACAGTAGTGATAACGAAAAATTTGAGTTGACTTAATAGTTTTCCACGTAACATATAATTTTAACTACTGCAAAGGTTTTTAGTGCCGAAAATTACCTCAAACTTCTATGTTAAGTAAAACTGCGTCAATGACTTTTAACCCTTTCTCACATGAATATTTTCTATTTCCCTTGAGATCTACTTTTATGCTATAGTATTCGAACTCCAGTGACTGGAGTGGGAGGCGTATATCATCACCACTCAGATATAGGAGCTTGACGCTCGAGCCCGAGAGGGCTCTCACGTCTTGTGGTGATTTAGTACTATGTATACGTGTTGCAATTGTTAAACACGGTGCGATATATATTATTTAACGTATATACACTGCGCTGAGTTGCCTATAGGCAACTCAATGTGAGAAGGGTTTAACAAATAAACAACACTAAAATTTGTTAGTAAAAGTGAAAACAGCTACCGCACCGGCACTGTTGAATTTGGGCGTTCGCAGTGTTTTTTGGTTGAAGCTATGGATTAGTTTCAGAATTTAGCATTTACCTACGCTGCCACGTTTTTTAAGGCCGTCGTCGTCTCTACGCAAGAGACGAAATCAGCCGTTGGTCAGCTTTTTAACCTCGTTCAATATATCGTAATGACGACATGTCCATACTGTAATCCATGATAATTAATGAAAACTTACCGGATAACCATTAATCAAACTATTTTGGCTTCTTTCGATCAGTATTTTTGGTCTAAGTTCTGTTTCTGAAGACCTTAGGTTTAGGGATTATGTGAAATACGTCGTTTGCATAAGTATGTAAAGTTCCTGGGTTTATTTAAAAATAATCGTATTTTCGTTTAGAAAACGTAAATATTTTTAATTTTACAGTTATCGCAAGAAACAAATAATTTCAAACCGTTCAATGAAGCAGTGAGTTTGAAGACCTATTGCACTGTAAATTTCAGTGAGTTGATTTTAACTCAGAATGATTTGAATAACTCAGTCTGCGTTGAGTTCATTCACTTCATTCTGAGTTAAATAACCAACCCACCCAAAGTCACCTAAACTCAGAGTTAGAATCAACTCAACTCAGAATGAGTTAATGTTTACTGATATTAATTCAGAAATAACCAACTCGCTAGTCGCGTTGATTAATCAACTCATTGGAATTTGCAGTGTACTAACTGTTGCTATATACATTTGAGAATATGGGCCGTTATCTAAGCATTAAAATTCGTTGAAAAGTTTGACTTAACTAATTTACCATTCGATAGAACCGCTAAACTACTTAACTTGCTTGCAATTCCCTGAAAATTATGACAGAACAAGTCGTTCAATTTGACTACTATATTTTTTTCAACTGACAAATATATACATACTCGCCAAGGAAAAACTCGCTCAGTCTAAATCGAACTGAAACTAAACTGTATTTTAAACTAACACCGGCTGTGGTTGTCTAAATGATGAAAATATAGACTAAGTGACATCGTTCAACGGAACAAACTCTATAATTCCCTGTATAGCTGGGTATATCTTGGCCGTGTTCTAGTCTTATTCTCTATATTCATGACCCGTAATTCTTACAGAAACGTTTATTGGGCCTGAAAGGCTTTTTAAAGTACACAATATAGTTATCGGTTTAAGATCTGCTAATTTGTTAGTTTAGGCTCGCGACCGTATAGCCAGAATTGGGCCAGAACGCTCAACCCTCCCAACGAAACAATATTGGCGTCTGTCGAAAATTGTAAACCTTGGTTGCAAGTTATCAAAAAACCCTAGTATGAGGTTAGGCGGCAACGGGTTTTTCTAGGCTAAAAACAGTGACTGCAAGAAAAATTGTTGAAATTGCTCAAACGTATTTCTATCGCCATCCTGACCACGCGGAAGGGTGCATTATTTTCTGACCAGCCTCCGCTGTTTGATAAGCGGTATTTTCAATGCTTTAATATTGAACAGTGTTTCAAACGAAATTTGGCGTGATAGGTAAAACCAACTGGGTCTTGAGTGTATGGTGCACGTATTCTTCAAGATTTATAGGCCAAGGGTCCTTGAAAATTAAAAGTACCCGTTCGAAAACCGCTTCTAATCACACCGGCTTCGTGCGTCATCACAGTGATAACCGGTATTATACGCGCATTTTAGCCTTGAATCGATAGAGAAACATATTTTCATACACCTTTCGTTGTAACTGTGTTAGCTGTACGTTAGAAGTTGGCCTATTGTTAACATTTTTTCGTAGCGTTTTGGGCTCATGTTACTTTATGGGGCGTCCAGGTTTCTGATGAATCCATAAAAGAGTGGGTTTAGATTCTAGATTACATGTTTTTTGCTTAGGCTTAGGCTTAGGCTTTCGAACACATTTTTGCAACGCTTAGGCTTAGGAATACGCTTAATCTACTGTTACACCTCTTAAAGTAATATTGGCCGAGTTTTCTGATCATCACTGTAAATTCCAGTGAGGTGAGTTTGACTCAGAACGAGTTGATTCACTCAATCTGAGTTAGGACTATTAGACATCACAATTCTGAGTTGATTCAACTCATTCTGATTCAATTAGTCAACACCCCATAGTCTACTCAACTCTTTTAAAGTGAGAATCAAGCCAACTCTCAGAGTGAAGTTGATTAATTCAATCACTAGAAATTACAGCGCAGAAAAGTTCAAAGTTGCACAAAAGTATTAGCACAGTCTTTGATAAGGCTTACCAGTTAATAGACGATTGACTACATTATCAAGCACACGTAGCCCCTATGTAACCAGCTGGCTATGACATATTAACCAATAAACTACACATTACTCATGTCGGAAATTTTGCACCGAAGTAACAGCGAATATTTACGAAAAGTGTATGAGATTTCGTAACAATAATTTATTCGTTTCAGCATAGAACCTACCATAAACTTGGGTCCATGTATAGAACAGGGCCGGAACAGTAGTATAAGCGTATTTCTAAGAAGCCTAATCCTAAGCCTAAGCCTAAGCGTATGGATGAGCCTATTCTTAAGCCTAAGCCTAAGCCTAAGCCTAAGAATAAGGCTAAGCAAAAAAAATTAGTCCAAAGCTTAAACGGACTCTATTATAGCCCCTCTGGAAAACGATCCGGCCCTGTTCTATACTTGAGCCCAAACTTGTGAGAATTGATTCAGACAGTTGTAAATGCTGTCGATAATCAAATGCGTAGCAAGGAATTTTATGGTTTGTGAAGGGCCACAGTAAAAGTATAAGTTATTACAGTTTTTACCTGAAACAATTGAGTTTTCGTTACCTTCGGAGGACAGTACGTGCCTATTGGTTCGCTTACTGGATGCGCTTTGGATTTCAATGTAATGACATAATCAATCTGATACTAACTTTGGCCGATATTACTTTTAGTGCTGTAACAGTAGATTTTAAGCATGTTCCTAAGCTTAAGCCTAAGCGTTGAAAAAGTGTATTCCTAAGCCTAAGCGTTGAAAAAAGTGTATTCCTAAGCCTAAGCCTAAGCGTTGAAAAAAGTGTATTCCTAAGCCTAAGCCAAACCGTTGAACCTAAGCCTATGCGTTGAAAAAAGTGTATTCCTACGCCTAAGCCTAAGCGTTGAAAAAAGTGTATTCCTAAGCCTAAGCCTAAGCGTTGAAAAAAGTGTATTCCTAAGCCTAAGCCTAACCGTTGAACCTAAGCCTATGCGTTGAAAAAAGCGTATTCCTACGCCTAAGCGTTGAAAAAATGTATTACTAAGCCTAAGCCTAACCGTTGAACCTAAGCCTATGCGTTGAAAAAAGTGTATTCCTAAGCCTAAGCCTAAGCGTTGAAAAAAGTGTATTCCTAAGCCTAAGTGTATTCCTAAGCTTAAGCGTTGAAAAACGTGTATTCCTAAGCCTAAGCCTAAGCGTTGTAAACAGTGTATTCATAAGACTAAGCTTAAGCGTTGAAAAAAGTGTATTCCTAAGCCTAAGTGTATTCCTAAGCTTAAGCATTGAAAAAAGTGTATACCTAAGCCTAAGCCTAAGCGTTGTAAACAGTGTATTTATAAGCCTAAGCCTAAGCGTTGAAAAAAGTGTATTCCTAAGCCTAAGTGTATTCCTAAGCTTAAGCGTTGAAAAAAGTGTATTCCTAAGCCTAAGCCTAAGCGTTGTAAACAGTGTATTCATAAGCCTAAGCCTAAGCGTTGAAAAAAGTGTATTCCTAAGTCTAAGTGTATTCCTAAGCTTAAGCGTTGAAAAACGTATATTCCTAAGCCTAAGCCTAAGCGTTGTAAACAGTGTATTCATAAGCCTAAGCTTAAGCGTTGAAAAAGTGTATTCCTAAGCCTAAGTGTATTCCTAAGTTTAAGCGTTGAAAAAGGTGTATTCCTAAGCCTAAGCCTAAGCGTTGTAAACAGTGTATTCATAAGCCTAAGCTTAAGCGTTGAAAAAAGTGTATTCCTAAGCCTAAGTGTATTCCTAAGCTTAAGCGTTGAAAAAAGTGTATTCCTAAGCCTAAGCCTAAGCGTTGTAAACAGTGTATTCATAAGCCTAAGCCTAAGCGTTGAAAAAAGTGTATTCCTAAGCCTAAGTGTATTCCTGAGCTTAAGCGTTGAAAAAAGTGTATTCCTAAGCCTAAGCCTAAGCGTTGTAAACAGTGTATTCCTAAGCCTAAGCCTAAGCGTTCAAAAAAGTGTATTCCTAAGATTAAGTGTATTCCTAAGCTTAAGCGTTGAAAAAAGTGTATTCCTAATCCTAAGCCTAAGCGTTGTAAACAGTGTATTCATAAGTCTAAGCTTAAGCGTAAGCAAAAATGTAGTCCAGAATCTAAACGTACTTTTTTACAGACCCACCAGAAACCTGGACGAAACATGCGTCGGTAAGTTTTATTTCAATTATTTTGCTTATTCAAATTTCTTGGTTTAATAATGTTAAATTGATTTATGTTAACAATCAAGAGTGGCAATCAATTTTTGACACAATTGTGTGTCTCAGTAAATAAATTTTAGTTTCAGAAAATTCGTAGCTTTCAGTAAAGGTTAACTGGTTTAATGAAGCGTTGATAGTTAGCAATTGGTACTGGAGGAAATTATTAAATCTGAAAGGTTATTTACCACAGTTCATGTACCCTACTGTAAACTTAACACTCTCTGTCACGTAAACACGCTTACTTTCCTACCAAAATTACAATCACCGGAAACACACAATCCATCAAATTTCCGAAAACACACAATAACTGAATTTTCCGAAAACACAATACATGAAATTTCTCATGCAAAACAGCCCGCAATAGCTAGCCTCTTTATCCACATCAAAAATACAAGAACTTCCCAAAGTTATTGACACACCCGAGGGCTAAAAGCCCTTCACACTCATTCAACCGCCACTCAGTACATTCGCTTGCTGACCGTCAACTTCTTAACCACCCTGCGCTGCTGTCGCAGACTATATGCAATCAATTTGAGTCCCGAATAACATAGACACCACCAGCGCCACAGCTTCCTCAGTCCGCGAGGAGTTAAATGAAATTGAAGCTCAGCGTCAAAGTCTCTCCAATCGTCACTATGACCATCATTCACCCAAAGGATTTTGCTCTAGCTCAAACCAATTCATATA